>OX439483.1:118865401-118944781 GCA_949320155.1 Melangyna quadrimaculata
AATTGATCTTATCTTTTTCGACACCACCAAGCGGTAAGATAATAAGCGCGTTTTTTTAAGGGTATCCCCAGTACCAGTAGAACAAAACAGAAAAAACAAACGAATTCATTCTCCCATAACAAAAATATATGTACATATTATCACAGGATAATAAATATAAGTAAGTAACGTTATTTCAATGTAAATTACACAGCACCATATCACATTATTTCATTTGACGACGAGTAACTGCTGTTGCTTTCGTCATTTAAATTTATTATATGTAGGTATGTGTATCAAAAGTAAAAGCAAAAACACAGTTTATCTTACACAGCACTAAAAAATAAATTGGAGCATTTATTTTTTTCGTTTGACAACCAGAAATCAAAACGATTAATATAAATAAGCGGACTATATTAATACTTAACATCAATAAAAATTATGATAAAAGCGTAGAAAAAGCTTCCATCCTGAAAGCTCCCTTATAAAATCCAAAGGAAAATATGCATTTGTAAGCATAACCATTGCCACGGTAACTCTGATTTTATGTGCTTATTTTTGGCACACACAAAGAGGATTTTTAACGAGGATACGATACGATCAGTACGGCTCGAGCCGTTCGAAAAGCATGTCACAAAGGGGTTTACGTTGCATTTTCTCGTATTATAAGAGTACACCCCACCCTGACATGTCTCTCGACCGGCTCGAGCCGTGCCGTACTGATCGTTTCCGTATCTCGTTTCTCGTATCCTCGTTAACAATCCTCTTTGTGGGTGCCAAAAATAAGCACATCAAATTTGAGTTACCGACTGTGGTAATGGTAATGCTTACAAATGCATATTTTTCTTTGGCTTTTATAGGGGAGCTTTCAGGAGGGAAGCTTTTTATACGCTTTTAAGGATACTTGAAGACAAAATTGTTACCGTTTGATTTTTTTTTGTTTCGTAGATTTGGTTTTTTCTTGGTAGTTTGGAAAAAAAATAAAAACCATTAAAAAAGTATTTGGCTAATTGAAATAAGAAAAAGGGTTTATTTGAGTGGGTTTTCGAGCGCGTGCGGTTTGGCATATAATTTGTATTGATGTTAAGTATTAATATAGTCCGTTTACTTATAATCGTTTTGATTTCTGGTTGTGAAACGAAAAAATTAAATGCTCAAACTTATTTTTAATTGCTGTGTAAGATAAACTGTGTTTTTGCTTTTACTTTTGAACCTGTGCTCATACCTACATATAATGGGTCATATTCATAGTCGCAGATAGACCCAGGTTTAACTAAACTACAGTTTAACAAAATTTTGGCTCAATGAATACAGACAGATTCTAATTACAAATTGTTGGTTTTATATTTTTATAAGATAATTAACTTGGTATACTACACAAATAGCTTCAAATATTTTGAAATGATAACCTTAAAAAATAGAATCAACGTCCGAAAATTCAACCAAAGCTATGTTTAACTTAGACCCAGGTCTAAAATGACTATGAATATGCCCCAATAAGTTTAAATGACGAAAGTAACAGCAGTTGCTCGTCGTCAAGTGCAATAATGTGATATGGTGCTGTGTAATTTACATTGAAATTAAGTTCCTTACTTATATTTAATATCATGTGATAATATGTATATTTTGCTTATTGGAAGAATGAATTTGTTTTTTTTTTTGTTAAGGGATCAGGCTTACTCGGGATAACCCTTAAAAACGCGCCTATTATCTTACCGCTTAGTGGTGTCGAAAGAGATAAAATCAATTTATTTCAGTTGACATCTTGTAATAACTCTGACTTAGAAAATCTTGACATAAATATAATAAAATAAAATATATTTTTAAGGAGATTGCATAAAAGGGTGTTGGTAGTCTCTTAACAGAGTCCTCTAAACGCATTTAGCTTATAGGTTTGCCTCTATTTTAAGAATATGGTTTTCGCTTTCAGGGGCATTATAAAGAGTGCATAAGGTTATAACTCGTTTATAAATACGGCTGTTTGTATATACAATACACCTGTCAGTCCGAACCGTACACTCATTCACGACAAAAAAAAAAATATGCATCTGTTAATATTCTTGAAGAGATCCATTATTATCCTGGATAACGCTTTCTCTTGGGGCAATTACACTAAGCTCAAACGACAAGCAACACGCAACCACGACAACAACCAGCGATGCTCCTTTAAAATATATTATTAACCCTCACAGCGATATCATTCATTAATGAATACATTTTTTTTTTCTTATTTATCCCGCTGAAATAAATTTCCAAACATAATGTACGCGTTCCATTATTTTTCTTTTTTACATTTTACCTATAATAACATTTTCAATTCCAACTCACCCCCACTAAAAAACAGTGAATAAAAGCTATACGCCACCACCCATTGCCATAGCCCGATGAAGGTGCCACGGATAAAATTTATAAGCACAAAAAATTGAATCCTAATCCATGAATATAGATGATTATGATGGCCTTTGGTATAATACTATTTTTCAGTTTTGAAGAAGGGAAGGCGACAGGGGGGGCAGAATGAACGATTGTCATAATAACATCGTATAGCTTGCGTTCCATTGTTCAAGGTTCATCTGGTTAATAAGGGGCCTGTGGAATAAGCAATTTACAGCGGAGGTGATTGCTATTGCTTTGAATTTACATATTCGTTTCGTAAAGAAAACGAGTCCTCGCGCTCCACTCACCCAAACCTACCACTGCATTCATCGGTGTGGCGTCAGGGTATACAGATCGTAATAATTTTCCTAACCATAAATTATTAACATTGAATTTTTATTTTTATCTAAGTGCGGGTGGATTTGTTTTATCTCTTTTTTTTTTTTTGCTTAACATTGAGGATAATAGAAAGAAAAGAACAAAAATACATTAAAAAATCCGTTACGGGTGTTTTGCACCACCCTCTTTAGAAAGAGGACAAATAAAAATACGACTCCCATAGGGTAGGTATAGGTATTTACCTACACATCGAAACAGGTATTTTAATTTAAGGATATTCTTCTTTCCCTCGATAAGGTGAATACCTACAAAAATTGAACAAAAAAAAAATGTTTAATGATGAAATTATAAAATTTAAGAACAACAACACTATTGGTCTTCATTATGTTGGTATTTTGTAGAATAAATTAATCTCCATAAGTGTTTTTCTAGTCCTCATTCAGTTTTAAATAAATTGATAAATCTTATCGAATTTATTTATACGAGTTGATATTTTTGGTCGAAAACATCAGTCCTGTGAACTTAGCAAAAGAATTGTTTAAAATTGAATACAAAATGAGAGTTCCCGGTAGCAAACAAAGAGTTCTAGAGTTAATAATACTTTTGTTCAATAGTTCTGGCAAATAAAGTGTTAAAAATAGAAAAAAAGTTCTTTTGCTAACTTCACGCAGCAAGGACTTTTTCGAGAAAAAGAGTTCTGAGCATGTTTTTCAACTTAAAATCGAGAGTTCTAGAGTTCCTGATGGGTTTAGAAAGAGTTCTGCAAAATTGGAAAAGTTAGGGCAAATTAAGGTTCCCACTGACTTAGAACCAAAAATTTTCAAAATCCAAAAAAATAAAAAAAGGAGTTCTGATTAGAGTTCCCGATAGGAAACAAAGAGTTCTGAACATTATATTATTCAGAACTCTTTGTCTGCCCCACTCTAACTCTAATCAGAACTCCTTTTTTTTATTTTGAAAATTTTTGGTTCTAAGTCAATGGGCACCTTAATTTGCGCATAACTTTTAAAAACAAGTTTTAGAAAAAAAAGTTATCAATAAAATGTTCAGAACTCTTTGTTTGTTATCGGGAACTCTAATCAGAACTCCTTTTTTTTTTGATTTTGATAATTTTTGGTTCTAAGTCAATGGGAACCTAAATTTGCCCTTATTTTTCCAGTTTTGCAGAACTCTTCCTAAAACCCATCAGGAATATAAAAATAGATGCTCAGAACTCTTTTTCTCGAAAAAGTCCTTGCTGCGTGAAGTTAGCAAAAAAAACATTTTTCCTATTTTTAACACTTTATTTGCCAGAGCTATTGAAAAAAAGTATGAGGAACTCTAGAACTCTTTGTTTGCTACCGGGAACTCTCATTTTTTATTGAATTTTAAACAATTCTTTTGCTAACTTCACAGGACTGAAAACATCATCACAATTACGAAAACGCTTATGTAAATAAATAAAACTACTTCTGGCTTGTTCACAGAAGTTTTTTTTTACCTCGTCTTTTATGTTTTAGGGGTCGCTGAATCCTGAATTTCAACTTTTCTACTTCCTTCGGATTTTTTACAGCAAAAATCGCAAAAAAACTCAAAATTTTCGACGTTTTTTCAGTTTTTTGCCAAAAAGTCAACAATTACACATGGTGTCCCTTAATTCGTCAATAGTATTTTAGGGCATGATTCTTGGGTGTATTCTAAGAAAAAAATTGTTCTACAGCCTATCTCCAATTTTGATAGCATTTATCGGGGATTTAAGAAAAGTCTTATTTTGGTGTACCCTGACCCATGTTATCAGTAATTGCGCTGTTAGTAATAATGATAGACACTTCGCTTCGGCCTTTATTTTTAAAAGAAATACCAGCCAGAAATACCAGAAATACTCAAAAACCATGCCTGTAATTGTAAAACACCTTTAGTACAGGTAAAATAGGACATATAAAATAAAAAAATTCCTACCTCATGAAATTTGGTGAAAACGTTACTTTTACCGTGAGAATGAAGAATCTAAAGAGTCTATAAAAAAATCTCGTGACGAAGGGTGTTTTTTTTTAAGGGGAATGGGGGGGGGGGAGGTTGCGGTGTATGAAAAGGACACAGCACAATCTTAACAGGTGACACACGAGTTAGAAGTAGTTTTCAATGCTGAATCTAATGACACCAAAACCAAAACAATACCACTCTCCTGAAAAAAGTTATGGTCCCTTTTTCTGCAGGGAATATTATATTTTCAACACAACAGGTAAATGGTACAGAAATCGTTTTGAAAATAATGACTCATTGATGAAACTTAGTATACGTGTTTAATTTGTCATAGGAATCATGATTAAAAAGGGTTCATGCAAATATCTACAGTTAAAGGGTGTTTTTTTTGAGGGGGAGAGGAAGATAGGGAATAGGGATAGAAATTAGGCCACCAAAATATGTCAACTCAGCACTATGCCGAACGAGCTATGCCACTTAGGATAGCTGGTCGTTCGCCCCTAGCCCGCGTTATTAGAATTATGCTGACTTGTGGTTATCGACTGCAAGTAAGGCCAAGAATCGAAGTATTGACTTAATTTCGATAACATATAATTTCTGTATATATAGCAATAGTTTTTGAAAATAAAAGTCTCTTCCTCACTGAACTTCAACCAGTAAAGGTCTTTTTTTTCTTTATTTATACTTTTATGAAGCTTGCAAGCTAAAAAGAATATTTAAAATAATTATACCTACTTGGTTAAAGTCTTAGAGCAAAACCTCGAGTGCATTAGCCAGAGGTTCGAGCTGAGGCATGCATTGAATGCCAAGCGATTTGTCTCATAACTTTTGAACAATTAAAAACCAATTTAATTGCGAAATGTGGAGACAAGAATACAATTGAAAGTATCCAAACTAAATTAGATAGATCGCGTCAAAAAAATTGACCTATGCGAGAATTCGTGTCAGAAATAGAACACTTAGTATCAAAAATGACAGAATTAGAAATAAACATACAAGGGGAACAGTCTAGAGAAACACTAACAGCAGCAAATGAACGTAGAGGTTTAGCGTTTTTAAAACAAGGAGTTAATGATAGATACAAGATAATTTTGAATAGTGCAAGGCATACAAAAATGCAAGATGCTATAACGCATTTGTTAGAACTAGCTCCAAGTACGGCCCAGGTAACAGAAAATATCAGATATGCCAATAATTATAATAACTCTAATACCCAAAACTATACAAGAGGTCAAGTGTTTTTACCTAGAAGTTTTCAGAATAGTGACAGAAACAATTATAATACTAACATGAATCGAAATTGTCCAAGCCAAACTTATTTTCGTAACAACTACACTCAAAATTCTCCCAGGCAAAATAGTTTTAACAACAATAATTATCAACGATCATTTTACCAACCACGTTTTCATTCGCAACAAAATAACAATTCGAATCAAAATAATATCACTAGTAGAACCAATACTAATAACACAAATAGACAAAATAATAACCAATCTAATTTGTATACAAGGGATAATAGACAAAATACTTATCAAGGAACTTCCAATTCAAGGGGTAATGGAACAAACTCTGTGAGGAATAACAGAAATAATAACAGAGAAACAACTTATATTATAAATGAGGGAAACGAACTACCCACCGTACGCTCCATACAACACATAGCTGTATGTGCGGGGGGCATAGCAAACGGCCTATATGTACAAATTAAAATGAACAATAGATCAGATATAAAAATTTTATTAGATACAGGAGCATCAGTTTGCACAATTAAAAGAGGAGATTTAGACGAAAATATAAAAATAGATGCAAATAATAAAACAACCATACAGGGTATTTCCGGTAACTTTTTAACATTAGGAACTAGCAGAAAAACACTTACAATAGAACAACACAACACATCCTATACTTTTCATGTAGTACAAGATTCATTTCCTGTACCTGCAGATGGAATTATTGGTGCTAACTTTCTTAAAAATTTTGGGGCAGTCATAGATCTAGAACACTTTATATTAAAACTATCTTCAGTAGATTTCCAAATTTCTCTACCCATATTAAACCCAGAACAAATACTTTCACTAACCGTTGCACCCAGATCTGAAGCCACCTATTGGCTAGAAAGCAAACAATTAGATACAAGAATATTCGATTCACAAGAACTATGTGAAGGAGTTTTCATGGCTAGCTCTATATCTCATGTGAAAAACGGTAAAATTCCAATAAAAATTTTAAATACCCGAGAATCCGAAGTAAAAATTAAGTGGATAGAACCCAAGTCCATGCCGATATCAGAATATCATATTATAGCATACGAACAAACAATAAATCCTTCAAATTCACGAACACAACAGTTCTTAAAGAAATAAATTTCGAAACCCTTAACGAAGAGGAAAACATGAGCTTGAAGCTATATGTTCTAAGTTTCAAGATATTTTTCACCTAGAAAACGACAAACTAGCATAAACACATAAAGGTCAGGCCCAAATATCCCTCAAAGAAGGAGCTACTGCAAAATATACCAAACCATATAGATTACCACATTCTCAGAAAAAGATATTCAAAACGAAGTAGAAAAGATGCTCAAAGATGATATAATAGAACCATCAATATCCGCATGGAACTCACCTATTCTTGTAGTACCCAAGAAAAAAGATCCTATAACAGGAATTCAAAAAGTCATATTGGTAATTGATTATAGAAAAGTAAACGATGTTATTGAAGATGATAAATTTCCACTACCTAACATAACTGACATATTTGATATGGTTGGAGGTGCAACATATTTTTCATGCATAGATTTAAGCCAGGGTTATTATCAAATGAAATTAGAGAAAAATAGCAGACCTTGCACAGCTTTTTCAACAGAAAACGGACACTACCAAATGAAAAGGCTTCCTATGGGTTTAAAAATATCACCCAGCACTTTTTCAAGAATGATGTCTGTAGCTATGTCAGATCTTACTTACTCACGTTGTTTTGTTTATCTGGACGATCTTATAGTTTTCGGTAAAAATTTAGAACACCATAATAAAAATTTAATGGAAGTTTTCGAAATATTTAGGGAAGTGAACCTCAAAATCCATCCTAGAAAATGTGCTTTTCTTAGAAAAATAGTTCTTTATTTAGGACACATAATATCCGATAAGGGTATTATACCGGATCCGTCTAAATCGAATGTAATGAAAAACTATCCAATTCCTCAAAACGCAGATGAAGTAAGAAGGTTCGTAGCATTTGCCAACTATTACCGAACATTTATACCAAACTTTGCTACACTTGCAATACCGTTAAATCGGTTATTAAAAAAGAACGAAGTATTTAAATTCACTGAAGATTACAGAACATCTTTTAATCTACTGAAAGAATTTCTAATAAGCCCAAATATTTCACAATTCCCAAATTTTGAGAAAGAATTCATACTCCGAACAGATGCCTCTGGATTTGCTTTAGGTGCTGTGTTATCCAATTATGACGATTAACCAATTGCTTACGCAAGTAAATCTCTTAACAAAGGGGAAAAGAATTACAGTACTATAGAAAAAGAATGACTTGATATAGTTTGGGCAGTAAAGCACTTCAGGCCATATCTGTTCGAAAGAAGTTTAAAAATATTAACTGATCATAGGCCTCTAGTATACCTATTTTCGCTTAAAGAACCGTCAAGTCGATTAACTAAATTTAGGTTATTATTAGAATATAATTTGTATGTCGAGTATTCACCAGGGAAAAACAACTGCATTGCAGATGCTCTTAGTAGAATACAAATTAATTCCGAAGACTTGCTTAAACTATACGTTTGTGTCACAACAAGAGCACAGTCTAAAAATTCAAGTATAAAACAGGACCATCCAATAAATGAAAATTTAGACAAAGACAAAGTTATTAGCGAACTTTTGAAACCTCCAGAAAAAGGGTTAAAAGTAGTTGGGTTAAAAATAATAAACAGTTTTAAAGAAGAAGATGAAGATTTTGCAAAAGTAAAGGGTACTAGAGTATTAGGTCCAAATCTTATTTTAGGATATATTCCAGGAAGTAGTTGTTTTCTTTTAAACCGGTCTAAGATAAGCACTAATGCCTGATCGGCATCATTTGACAAAATGTTGTGGAGGGAAGTGCAGAAAAATTGTGAACCGAAAATAAATAATGAAAAGGAATCCAAGAATGCCACTATTGACCGATTGGCATCATTTGACAAAATGTTGTTGAGGGACGTGTGTACAATTTGCGGACCTTTATCAATTAAAAATATTTATGTAACTAAAGAAGAATTAAGAAAATTATCAGACGGCCGTCATAAAGAAAAAATAAATATATTAAAGAAACATATATAAGAAATATTTAAAGAGAGTAAAATAAAAGTGCACATTATAAATGAAACAATTAGAATAACAGACCCTTGCAAAATAAGATTAATAATAAATGATTATCATATGTTACCAACGAGTGGACATGCTGGTATAAATCGCATGTTACGCAACATTCGAAAAAATTATTTATGGACAGGCATGCAAAACGATGTGACGACATACGTTAAGCACTGCCCATTATGTCAACGTAACAAACATATCAAACCCAAAAAACAACCGATGACCATAACATCAACAGCCGAATCAGGTTTCGATAAAATATTCTTAGATTTAGTAAGGCCCTTAGACGCATCAGAAAATGGGTCAAAATATATTCTTACTCTTCAAGATGAACTAACAAAGTTCATAGACGTGATACCACTACCAAACAAGGAACTAACACTGTAGCTAAAGGACTCGTAGAAAATTTCATTCTGAAATATGGAGTCCCTGGAACTATAGCATCTGATCAGGGTACAGAATTTATAAACAAGGTTTTTGAAGATATGTGTAGTTTATTAAAAATAGAGCAACTACAGTCTACCGCTTACCATCATGAAAGTATTGGAGCACTAGAGAATTCCCATAAAGTTTTAGGAGCTTATCTTCGGAGTTATGTATCAGAAAAACATACAGATTGGAGCAGCTGCTTGCCCTATTATGTTTTCTGCTACAACACTTCAGGACATTCAGAAACAGGGTACACACCTTTCGAATTAGTATTTGGAAAGCAATGTAATCTACCTTCCATCATAACCAATAAAGTGGATCCAGTGTACAACTATGAAGATTACGTGATAGATTTAAAACACAAACTACAAATTGCTCACAAGGACGCTAGGGATACTCTAATATACAAGAAAATTATAAGAAAAACAAGGTACGATACAGATGTAAAGGCAAAAGGTTCGGATTTTAATGTAGGTAGTCTAGTTTTGCTAAGGAATGGAAGTAGGAAGAAGTTAGACCAATATACATAGGGCCATATGAAGTATTATCACAAAAAGGTGTAAATTGTGAAATTAAGTATGGTGATAAAAAAATGAATGTACATAAAAATAGGTTAAAACCATTTTATATATATATATTGTAAGATTGTTTAAATATAGTAAAGATAAATGTAAGACATATTATATGAATGCATAAATGAATAAAAGAAATCTTTTTTAAAAAAAAAGGGGAGAGTGCCTCCGAAACATGTAAATAAATATATAGGTACTAAATTACTATTTCGTTTTCATAATTCTAATAAAGCGCGCATAGGAACTAAGTTTATTTTTAATCAAATATTAAATATAGAATACATTAAAAATAATTAGAATAAAACAGAGGAAGTAAAATGTATTTAATAAGTAACTTAAAATTAACTATACGAATGAATGAAAAAAAAAAGTATAAAAAAAAGTATACGTACATAGATAATTCCTGTAATAGATATCAAAAAAAAAAAAAATATAATAATTATAATGTATTTACATATGCAATGAAATTTAATAATAATAAAAAAAAAGGAAAGAATGTAAATAAAACAAAAACACAAAAAAGAATGAAAAAAAAAAAAATCCTAATTGTGCAAGTGGCACGTAAAAGAAGAAATCAAGACTTGTCATGATTTCTCCTTTTCCCCAGGAAGGGTGGTGTGAAGGAAGCACATTAGTGACCACTTAATTAATTGTTTCATACCAAACCATACTTCGATACTTGACACTTACTTCCCAGCAAATGCATTGCCTTAAGCACTATAGATTCATTACAATCAAAGCATTGTTTTGCCTTCGACTTCAGGGTAATAAAAAGATACACATATATCCGACTCGTAGTCATGAACAACAAAAAATCCATAAGTATCATATTGCTCTGATGGCACGAACGGCCGGCCGGCGTATAAGTAAACAAAGTGCATTTAATGTTATTGGGTTGATCAGCGGTCATCTACTTAGGCCACCAAAATATGTCAACTCAGCACTATGCCGAACGAGCTATACCACTTAGGATAGCTGGTCGTTCGCCCCTAGCCCGCGTTATTAGAATTATGCTGACTTGTGGTTATCGACTGCAAGTGAGGCCAAGAATCGAAGTATTGACTTAATTTCGATAACATATAATTTCTGTATATATAGCAATAGTTTTTGAAAATAAAAGTCTCTTCCTCACTGAACTTCAACCAGTAAAGGTCTTTTTTTTTCTTTATTTATACTTTTGTGAAGCTTGCGAGCTAAAAAGAATATTTGAAATAATTATACCTACTTGGTTAAAGTCTTAGAGCAAAACCTCGAGTGCATTAGCCAGAGGTTCGAGCTGAGGCATATTGAATGCCAAGCGATTTGTCTCGAAGACCTTTCTCAAGACAAGAAGAGGAAAAGTTACAAAAAAGTCTCCCAACCAACATTACATTACCAAAAAACCTTCGATGCAAAATCTTACCTTGATGAAACTTGGTTAAAACCTTAAAAAGGATATTGTTATCAAGAATCAAAAGAGTCTTTATAAATAAAATGCAGGGAAGGATGATTTTTTGAGCGCCACAGAAAAGAGGCTACCGTTATCGAGCTGAAAAATTTGCTTTGGTAAAATAAATGCATATGACACATGATTTACGGGTAACTTTTAGTGGTGAATCCAACAAAACAAAAATCAAAACGATACAGTTCCCCTTAAAAAAGTAAGGATCACTATATTTTCAGTACAACAGGTAAATTTCATCGAAACCCTTTTAAAAATAATGACCCATTGATATAACTTAGTGAAAATGTTTCATTTGTCATTAGAACCATGAATCAAAAAAGTTAAAAAAAAACACTTTTAAAGGGTGTTTTTTAAAGCTTACTTAACACCTTTGAAAAAAATACTACCTTGATGAAACTTAGTTTAAATCTTATAAATGACATGAACATCAACATTCGAAAGAGTCTATAAAATATGGCACATGATTGAGAGGTAACTTTTAATGGTGAATCCAACAACACTTAAACCGAAACGATATAAATCCTATTAAAAAAGTTAGTCTTTTGTCATATTAAACGGTTTTGACTAGCTGAAAAGGAAATTTTGAAGGAAACACGTTTTAAACATACCAAACCATTCAAAAAAAGGTTTTGACTAGTTGAAAAAGAAATTTTGAAGGAAACACGTGGCTTATACGTATTCTTTTCTTTATGAAATGTGAAATCGCACTCACACTCAATTCACGTGTTCATAATTGTAGTAAGCTCGCTACGACATAGCTTTCTTATATAGCTTATTTGAATGGTTTGGTATGTTTAAAACGTGTTTCCTTCAAAATTCCTTTTTCAGCTAGTCAAAACCTTTTAATTAGGTAAATTGGAAGAAAAAACAATAACAATATTTGAAGTCGAGTTAAATCGTGGATTTCAATAGTTTGGCGTAACTCAAAACGTCTGTCAGTTAAATTTTCCGACTCAGGGAGTCAAGCCCTATAAATAAAGATGCATTTTAAGAGATTTTTATTGATAACCTAATTGATAAACTAGTAATAACATCCGCGACTTTTATCGCGCTTTTCAGCAGTATGGTGTAGGTAACTCAAAACGTCTGTCAGTTACATTTTGCAACTCAGGGAGCCAAGCCCTTTAAATTGAGATGCATTTCAACATATTTGTATATTTAATCTTTTTGATAAACATATATAATAAATTAATCCGCGACTTTTATCCCGCTTTTCAGCAGTTTGGCGTAACTCAAACGCCTGTAACTTATAAAATCACTTTCTTGAGTCAGAACATTTTAATTGGTAAACATTTGAATAAGCTACCACTAATATACAATATAAAAAAAAATAATAACATCCGCGAATTATATCGCAGCTGTCAGTTGTTTGGGGCCACTCAAACGTCTGTCACTTACATTTTAATTTTTTTGGGTCAAGACCTTTTGATTGGGATACATTTCAAGTGGTTTCCCTCAAAATCCTATTACAAAAAAAAAAAATAAAATAAAAAATCCGCGATTTATTTCGCGCCTTTCCAGCTGTTGGATGACACTCAAAACAATTTTTTTTTATACATTAGTACTCCGGTAGTCAAGACCTTCCGATTGCGATACATTTTGGTGGTATGCATCAATTATCTAAAAATTTCAATAAAAAATCCGCGACTTTAATCGCGTCTGTCGGGGGTTTTGGGGCCACTTGGACGTCTGTCATGTACATAATAGCACTCAGGGGGTCAATATCTTTCGTTTGTGATACATTTCAAGTGGTTTCCTTTGACAAAAAACGCCAAAAAAAACGCAGTTTTAGCGACGTCTGTCTACTTAGACGTCTGTCACGTTCATATTCACACTCAGGGAGGCCATGGTTAAAAGTTGTGATTCATTTCAGGTGGTTTCCCAAAAGCCTAAAAACGCCAAAAAAACGTTTTAGGGGACGTCTGTCTGGGTTTTGGGGCCACCTAGATGGTGTCAAGTTGTATTACATTTGAAATGGTTTCCCACCCGATTTCAATTTTCAGAAAAGTTGTACTTTTGATCCACTTTTACGTGGTAACGGGGCCACTACATGCTGGCAGACGAACGTATTCACCTTCACCAGGACTACCTATACTATTACAATCTTTTGGTTTCCTTTCACGACCAAAATCTGCTGCCAGCTCTTAGACTTATACCAAAAGAGTTGTTTAAAGCTGTAAAAATAATCATTTTTTTATTAATAAATTAACTTATTATTCCCATTTCATTAAATACATTTAAGTAAGGGGCTGTGTCCCGCTCACGCGACTCCGTCGCTCCGCTTAGGGTATGCTCAGTCAGTGATGCCAGATCGTGGGATTTATCCCTTTTTGTGGGATTTTGTCCTCTAAAATTAGCTAAAAGGTATAAAGGAATTTTTCGAACCGAATACTGCAAAAAAAAAGGATTTTACGTAATGCTCAAATACCCATTACCCGTTTTATAAAATAAGACAATTTATCCAACTTATCAACAAATGTGCAAAAAAGAACATTTAAAATTGCCTAAAAAAAGATATAAATATTATAACTATATCTTATGATAGTTAAGGGTTCGAAGTACATGTACAAAAATGAGTACCAACTTAAATGTCCTACGTTGAATACAGCATTGATAAAAACATTGCTTGTTGCACTTAGTTAACATCATGTTTCTTGCCAGAACTATTTGACCGATTTGGATCAAATTTTCGAAATTCGTCTTGTAACACTCTATACTATTTGATTCTTAATTTTAGCAGAATTTAAGAGTTTTTGACCTATTTTTTGACTTCTTCAAAACTACTTGGTTTTTCAGATTTTTTTTTAATTCCTTGTTAGATAGCAACACAAATATAACATGCATGAATTTAAAACTAATGTGGTCTTCTAGAAAATTTTATAGCAAACAAGTTTATAGTGGATGGTTTTTTCCTCAGTTGCATATTTTCAAAGTTATAAAGGAAAATGTCGGTAAAAATGGGGAGATTTTAGCGATTTTTTCACAGTTGCATTTTTCCTGCAGCGAGTCCAAGTTTTTCGAAGTTGCAAACTATAATGGTTGGGAGTAATGGTGGGAAATCCCTTCTAAGCAGCTGGTGGCAAGCTAGTCGATGCACGGCTAATGCTCGCCGGATGGGGGGGATCTTGCTGCTTTTTACACCATTCAATAATAAAATTTCGTGCCAGTATACTAAACACAAACATAATAAACGAACTATCGTTCAACATCTCTCTTATCCATAACACACAGATGTCAATGTGTGCTAGCCATCAGGCTATGAGCGACCCTTATCCATTAGTAGCTTTAGCTACCTCCATACTGCACAAGCCCATGTTACTATGCAGTCCCTTAACGAATTTCTAAAAATATTTATTCACCCTACTTCATCTTTCAGCTTCCACCTTTCCTTTTATATATTTCCTTATTCCATCTTCATATTAAATTCAAAACATAGTTCATATTAATATTTAAATTCAATTTTAAATTCATTTATTTTTCTTTTCAAAACGTTATAAAAATGACTACCATATGTACCTGACCTATCCTACGTTGGAGTTCGTTAACCTCAACGAGTGGTGTGCAGATTTCTGCAAAGCCAATTATAGAAAAACTATTATATTTATTGTGCTCTCTGAGTTGTTGAGTGGTTCTTAACTGTAATTAACAGAGAATGTTAACTCAATGCTATTAACACTGATCATCAGCTAAATTCGGCAAAACAGGTTTGAATCTGAACTCAATAATGATCATTCATTGATAATGACGTAAGGCAAAAAAAAAACTTCTATCTGTTTCAAGCAAATAAAGTTGATTATTTATATAACGAAATTAGAGTTATTTATATAGTGAAATTATAATAATATGTAGAGCAATATTGCAGAATTGAATAAACAAATTTAAAAAATGAATATTTTGTTTTTTGGTTATAATATAGTTTGATTTTAGCCATTGTCGAGTAAACCTCTTACCTCCTCTCCACCTATACGTACCGTGGCATATGGCCGTGGGTCGTTTTCAGATGCAATATTTGACGATTCCATAAGTTTTGTGAAAATCTTTCTTTTGTTTTTTCTTTTCAGGGCATTATTTGGTGCAGTCAAGGGCTCTTTATATCTTTGAAGCCTATCTTCATACGTTTTAGGGGTATTGTTTTTGTGATGTTCTCTTTAATACCATTGGTCCTATTGTTAGTCAGAATTGTTACAATTGTTGAGTTGGCAGCATCATTTGTGTTTATGCCAACATCCTTAAAATCTTTTGCGGGTTTTAATTGGTCTGTGGGGAGCGAGAGTCCCCGGTAGACTTCTCGCTCGAGGTCCGGTTTTCCGACCCAGGATTACAGGTTAGGCACTGAGGAGTCGTATATCCATCTAAACCACATCTGTAGCAAAACAGCTTCCTCACTGGCGATGGACAATTCACGAATGAATGTCCTTCCTTTTTACAATTGTAACATTTTCGGTTCCGTGAAGGAATGACCTTGCAGTCAATGGCATTGATGGTGTCATTTTGCAAGTCGGAAAATTCAAACAATTCTGTTTCATCGAGTTCATTTATATGTTTTTGTCTAACAAAAGAGTTAGGTCGTGTGCGAGCTGTTTCTCGCATCGATAACATCTTTTCTGTCTTCATACACTCCACTCTTAAATGCTCTAACGAATAAAATGACATTGGATAAATAAATTGCATGAGCTTAGAGTTTATATTTCCCTTGACAATTTTCAATAGATCATTTTCTTTCATATCTCCACGCAGACGATTTTTAAAATCAAGTATGGCGTTATAAAAGTCATCAAAAGACTCTGTCCAGAGCTGACGACGCTCCATGATCTGTTTGATTATCTCAAAATCTGATTCGTGACGGCGAAACTGTTGTAACAAAGCACTACGCAATTCTTCCCATCCTGACCTAGGATTTGTACGTAAATGTTGCCAAAACCAGTTCTGCGCATTTCCCTTTAAAAGCAAGTGAAAATTGTTCACAACATCGGACCATGGCATCCTATAGTTTTTCTTTAGGGTTTCCACACGGAATATGAAATCTTCGATGGACATTGATTTTTCGTTTCCTTCGAAACTAAGTCCCCATCGATCTAGTTTGTATTTTCGATTATAGTCATCATACATTCTAATTGCCTGTAAATATGATTCAAAATTGAGTGGACTTACATATGGTTCATCATTTGGGGTATTTGAAGCGCTCACATTACTCTGAAGGTCTTGAGCTTGTACGGATTCACCTCGTTGACGGTTTTGAAGTTCAGGTTCTGTTAAGTCATAATTTCTAACATGTGCCTTCGCAGGCAAATCTTCATGAAAACCTGCACACTTTTTGCTACTCTGAGTTTTATTATTTTTTTTGCACAATTTGATGTATATTTTGATTATTTTGACTTTTTTGATCCTTCTGCAAGACATTTTTCACAGTTGTGACAACAGTCTTTTTGGCGCTGTCAGCAACTATATCTTCTGAAGAGGTTAAAAGTTGAAAATGTAAGGTTTCTAAACTTCGCTCAACACACTGCCCAATGTATCTTTTAATGGAATCGTCAGATTCAAAGGCATTAACGTGACTTGCACCTTCATTGGGTTTAAGAAGACCGAGATCTTCAGAGCCATAATACCAGCGAAATGTTCTACATCATCTTCTACAGCATTGGATTCAATATTGAAATCTCTTATTGATCCTATTGGATCTGATTGGCCTATTGCGTTTATAGGGTTGATAGGATCTTGTGGATCAACTGGGTTTGTTGGGTCTGTCGTCTTTTTTTCCCTTCTTGTATTTAATTCTCTGTTGGATCGGAAGTTTTATTTTTAATTGGGGTATGAACAACCTTTTTATTACGTGGGGTGATCGTATCTTGAACAAGACCAAAACCTTTTCTGTTCTTGTTTTGAGAACGCGTTGTCGACGGTTCTGACACCTGACCTTTTGGCACTGCACCACGATTCATTTTATTTTGTTATTTTGTTTTACTTGTTTTTTACTGATTTTTTATACTTTCTGCTTTTCGACTATTTTTCCCAAGAATTTTTTTTTTTTTTTTTTGTATTTAAAAAAGAACTATTCTAAAAAAATTATGGGGAATACTAACTCTTCAATTTATGTGCTGTCTAATTTTGTCATACAAGGGAAAGTTGAAAATTTTTGGATGAAATTTTTAAGGGAATAAATGGTATAAATATTCTCGGATGGACATGGTGTTGAACAACAATTTTATTTATCAAAAAGCTGGTGAAATTGAAAATCTAAATTCCTTTTCACTGCTAGCTACGAGGTGTAAGCTGGGTATCTTTTAAATGATAAATAAATGAGTCCTATGGAAATAAATGTATACTTCATATTATTGCTCTATAGGATACACCCACACATTTAAAAGAATCTCTCGAATACACCTTAATACAAAGTAAACTCCGCGCTGATTGTATTTTAAAAAAAATTTATTTTTTATATTTTTGGGCTTGACCAGAAGAGTGCTTGACAAAAGGTCTGTCCTCTATCCTCCGAATCAGGTTCTCTATAGGAACTTGGGTCTCCGAGTTCCAGAGCAAAAGGTATCCGCTCCGAATAGACCATGTTTGTAGTGTAGTTCTTGGACACAAATGGCGGGATATGTTAGGACAAAGTGGAGCACATGAATTAATCTTGGTTCCAGAAGAACTAGGCAAGCCGCTCTCGTGCACGTGGAGTTGTAAGTTTTCAGTTGTGGGTTTTCGCTTATCAACTCCAACAAGGTCGACGCTATAGGTAATTATATATAATAGTTATTGTTTAAAAGACAAATCGCGATGTTTTATGAAAGATAGGACTTACATGGGCTTGCGTTAAGTAAATTTTTACTTTTGTTCTGCTCAGAGAAATGATGAAGTGGCACAAGACGACAACTCGTGGCAAGCTAAAATGTTTGATTTTGTTTGGTATTTTATTTTACTCGTTCAAAATTATAACATTACCTCAATATTTTATCGCAAAAAAAAAACAAATTGAGACTTTAAGCTTACACGAAAAAAATGTAAGGCTTTTAGTATCTTACACGAAAGATTTCTTTTCTGAACCACGTTTATGTCCCACTCAGTAGAAAGTTAAGTTCCAAAAGGAAGATTTCACCGTCGGAATTGATCTTCTCACTAATGGCCATTTGTATAGTTCGATTTATCGAATTGGACTCAGTGATTTTCGAATGAGTGTGGTGAGGAAAAGAATTTAAGGGTAGGTATCTACTTGGAGTTCTTAACTTATTTTTTCATCTAAGTGTACTTAGTCTTCTTGATATAGGTATGACAAATGAAATTTATCACAAAACTTAGCTACAGACTACTCTAACATGCCCAAACAACTTATAAAAAATGCAGAACTACTGTTGAATGCTGCTTCACCACCTACGTTACAACAACTACTCTGAACTCGGCCACTGTGACGTCCTCCCAAAACTTACCATTTATACCATTAAAACTTACAAAATGTCAAAGTTATATGAAGGGCAACCGAATAAATATATTTACTGGATTATTATCAACCCAAGCGAATACAAGTGTTTTATTTTGAGAGTAATTTGAGAGTTTTTTTTAGCGATTTTTTTGACAATTTTTAAATTACAATTTAGCGAATTTAACGCTTAACATTTTGGTCCTTCGTTGCCTATTAAATAGCGAACCGCAAACATTTTATTTTCATTTAAAATAACCCGTAAAGACCAAAGAGTGTGTGCCGATATTTTGTCGTTTCTTTTAAATTTATTTAAATAAAAAGAGTGTGTGCCGACATTTTGTTGTTTCGTTTTAATTTATTTCAAAAAAAAAAATATATAAAAAACTAAACAGTTTACAAATTAAAATTCAAAAAACAATAAACTTGAACATTAAAAAAAAAACAATATTAATTTAAAATACAAAATCACGACGACGACGTTTGTTGAACAAGAAGACAGCAAGTGAAGCAAGCAACACCAAGTACCTGGAAAAGGAAAGAAAAATTCAAAGTGAGTACACTTTTCATTTATTTTGTTGAAATATATATTATATTGATCAATAAATAAATATTACAAAATGAACGCAACCAAAATTTTCAAAAGATTCTGCACGCAAATTTCCAAGGATTTTAAAAATTTCACTCGTCGAACCCCCCACTCGTCGAACCAAAAATTATGTGGCCACACGCCTTGAAACCATTGAACGCAATTGGGTGAACATAAGAAGCCAATACCAAGTAGTTATTTGCAGCGAGGATGTGAAAGCAGATGTCTTAGCCAACACGGAAGAATTTTACAACGAAGCAAACGAAATCTATACGCTTTATAGATCTATGCTGTTAGATGAGTTGGACAATTTTGCAGCGGCTAAAGCCAAAGAGACTCCTCCTGCAAGCCCCACGAAGTACGACTACCAAAAATTCACCCTACGACTTTCACGGGCGAATACCAAAATTGGCGTTAGTGACCAATTCGTGTCGGTGGTTCATAATAATGCTTCACTAGTAAACATAGAAAAATTGCATTATTTAAAGTCATGCTGTAAAGAAGGTGCACCGTCTTGCTTGAACACATTAGTGTAGATGATGCAAGCTATGAAAAAGCTTGGGAATTATTAAATTCACGCTATGACTTTAAGCGAATTCTTGTGAACAATGAGCTTAAGTTGTATTGTGAATGGCCAGTCGTTCATGACAAGAATTCAAAAGGTATTCGTGAATTGTTGGATAATTCAACAAAAATCATTCACACCCTCACAAACCTAGGCTTGCCAGTCCAACATTGCGATGCAATTATCATTTTTCTTCTTTTGAAAAAGCACCCAGCAACGGTGCGAGCGAAATGGGAAACTACACTGGGAACTAAGAAAGAGATTCCGACTTTTAAGGATTTTTCGGATTTCTTGGAAACAAGGTTCCGAACATTAGAAATGGTTGATCAACAACAAAATGCGAAAACAACTTCGACACACAAAAAACAACCAAAAAACGTTTTTAATGTTAACACCGAAACCACAAACTTTGCATGCAAAGTATGCCATAAGGGTGCACATTCCTTTGAGGATTTGTGCAAAGTTTTTAAATATGGATGTCAATGGAAGACAAAGAGTTGTAAAACAACTAGGCAACTGTTTTAACTGTTTAGCTTATAGCCATAGAACAAATAGTTGCCCAAGCATTAAAAATGTCATTTTTGCCAAAAACAACACAATTCATTGCTTCATTTTGGCAACACACAAAACCAAAACATAAATAATCAGCCATACTCACACAATCAACAAAACACATACGACAGACAAGCATTCACTCCAGCTAACCAATTGCCACCCAACTCAAATAACACAATCTCTCAACCTCAATCCATCCCGAACACAGTCACTCACTCATACACAACAAAATAATAACCCAAATTCATTCAATAATACAAATACAAATAACAATAATCCAAATCGTTCACAAACACATCTACGATCTACCACCCTCAACATCATCAAACTGTTTTCATCTAAATGAATCCAGAAACACGCAAATTCTGCTTGCAACGGCGATTATAAAAGTCAAATCAGCACAAGGAGACTTTATAACATTAAGAGCGCTGATTGATCCTGGCTAACAAGCAACGTTTATAACGGAATCTGCACCTCAACTTTTGGGTTTGAAAAAAACACTATACTTCTTTTGACATTTCGGTCTTAACACAGAATAAGAGCGGTTCTTGCCAAAACTTTGTGGAACTAAACCTGGGCTCAAATTATTCAGATTTTGTTACGTCGACAAGAGGTTACATATACAAAACTCTGACAGGACTTCTTCCAAGCCATGAAATAATTTCAACAAATTGGAAACATATCCAAGGTTTGAAATTAGCCGATCCAACGTTTCATCGACCTTCAAACATTGATATTTTATTAGGCAATGACAGGCGCGAACGCAGGGGGTGGTTTTGGGGGTTCAACCCCCCCCCCCCCCCAAGGGTATGAATTTAACTTCCTCGCCATACAATTTCACTCTTAATTTTGAGTTTTCAGTTTAAACAAACCCCCCCCCCCCGAAATTTGTTCAACCGTCCCGTTCACCGTTTCACTACGTCGTACCACATCATGCTGTTATAAAGGATTCCAGCACAACAACAAAGCTGCGTGTCGTCTTCAATGCCTCATTTCAAACTTCGGATGGAACTTCGTTAAATGATCATTTGATGACTGGACCTAAGACACAAACAGATATTATTTCAATTGTTTTAAGATGGAGAACACATAAAGTTACCTTTACATCCGATATTGAGATGATGTATAGACAAATACAGATTTATCCAGATGATGCGTTTTATCAATTGCTGTACTGGCGTAAAGATCCAATGACACCAGTTAAGCTTTATAAGGTCAAAGTTTTGATGTTCGGTACTGCTCCAGCTCCATATTTGGCAAACCGAACACTCAAAAAACTTGCCTCTGATGAAGAATCGAAGTACCCACTAGCCGCTCAAATGATCCGTGAAGATATGTATATCGATGACTTGGTATCAGGTGCAGATTCAGTAGAGGTAGCTAAAGAAAAGTACCATCAAATTTCAACTCTACTATCATCGGCTGGATTTCATCTTTGCAAATGGATGAGCAACGACAAGGATCTTCTAGAAAAGGCCTTTGCTAAATGGAAATCTGATCGCAATGCTATCTCGAGAGGTAAATATCTATACTTGAGAAATTCTGTAACCACAGCTTTAAGAAATCAAAAAGCTAAATTTTTCTCTAAGAAGTTCGATATTAAACTCTCTTCATCTGAGTTATGGAAAAACCTTAAGAAATTTAATGTTGCTTGTAGGGTCGATCCTACTTGCAACTCAAGCCCTGATGAGTTTAATGATTTTTTTTGCCGATACCTGTTCCAATACTCCTTCTAATCAGTTGCTGGTGACCGACGTCCAACAAGGTAATCCGTTCAACTTTATTCATGTAACTGAATTAGATGTTATTTTTGCCGTGAAGGAAGTTAAGCGCTCTTCTATGGGTTCGGATGGAATTCCTATGAAATTCTTTAAATATGTGCTTCATTTTGCAGTCAAATCTCTTACGCATATAATAAACCCCATCTTTAACACTTCAATTTTCCCTAGTGCATGGAAGTCGGCAGTAGTCCATCCTATACCCAAAAAAATTCGAGTCGATATGAAGTGCGCAGATTTTCGTCCTATTAGAAATACTCATTTAAAATCAAATCGTGTCTCATGTTGATCAGTATAATCTTCTCACTAAATTATTATCTGGTAGGACACAAAAAGTATAAACCAAAGTTGGTGTCTCAGGATTCCTCCATTTATCTTCCGGCATTCCCCAAGGCTCCATTCTTAGACCTTTGCTCTTTTCGCTCTTTATCAATGACATCGTCTCAAATTGTAAATTTGTTAATATTCATATGTATGCGGACGATGTTCAAATTTATATTTCGCGTAAAGTTGGACTTCTGGCGGAAGCGGTTTGTAGGCTGAATGATGACCTTGAAAACATCTCGAGATGGGCCAGTCAAAACTTATTAAAACTAAACCCAGATAAATCCCAGTGTCTGGTAGTCTCTAAGTCGTTATTTGACGTTAGTGAGCTTCCGGTAACTTGGTTAAATAATAAAATAGTTCCACACTGCAAAAAAGTACGCAATTTAGGAGTGATCATCAATAGTCAGTTATCGGCCTCAGACCCTATAAACTCTGTTATAGCAAGAGTATACGGTGGCCTCAGACAGCTTTGGCCCAGTAGTAGTTTTATTCGTATAAAAACCCGTTTGAAACTTGCTAACTCGCTATTGAGAACCCTATTTTATGAACCCTATTTTATGCTGAAAATATTTTTCCTAATCCTGACTCTCAAAGTTTTCGCAAATTAGAGCTTGCTCATAATGCTATACTACGATACATCCACCGACGCCGTAAATTTGAACATATCTCGGATATACGAAAAAACCTGCTTGTTTGTTCCATCCAAAAATACATCGACATGCGAAATCGCATCTTTCTCAAAAAACTCTTGCTACTACAAATTCGACAATATTTATTTGTCAAGATTCGGGAAAGTGTTCATGAGAGAACATGCTATTTATTAATTCCTCAGTTCAATTTTCTGAACTTTTTTTAATTAATTTCATACTTTTTCTCTTTCTCTTTTTCTTTTTATTCCACATTTGTATCAAACAATATTTTTTCAACAGAATGTTTAAAACCTAGTATAAATAAGCTTAATTATTTATATACATATATAACTTTGAATATTGTATTTGAATTATTCTTGATTTTAGTTTTCTTATTCTTTCTCACATTTTGCCATTTGAATTACACAATACATATAAGTCAAAGAATTCTACTATATAAGATTTATCTTACTGTACACACTCATATTTTTCAATAAACTAAACTAAACTAAACTAAAACTTAATTCCTAGAGTCCATTCCGGAAGAAGACCGAGAAACCAGTGTGTCGTTGACCTTTGGATCTCTGGATCACACGAAGACTCTTGGAATCAGTTGGTTTCCGTCTACTGATTCTTTCTCTTTTCAAAAGATCGTCATCGACAACATCGTTACGAAGCGTACGATACTTTCAACGATTGCTCGCCTTTTTGATCCACTGGGATGGATAGCACTTTCTATCATCAAAGCGAAGATCATTATGCATCAATTATGGCTCAGAGGTCTCTCATGGGACGAAACCATTCCAGTGGAATTACATCATGAATGGCTCTCCTTTCAAGAAGAGTTAGAGATTTTAGAGGATATTCACCTTCCAAGATGGATAAACACTCAAGGAGGTGATATCCAGCAGCTCGAACTCCATGGATTCAGCGATGCATCGACCAAGGCATATGGAGCCGTGGTCTATCTTCGAGTTTTGGATAGCAACAACTGCATACACACTCATTTGCTTATTTCCAAAACAAAAGTTGCTCCAGTCAATACGGTGTCTTTGCCTAGATTAGAGCTATGCGGAGCCGTCATGCTGGCAAACTTCTTGATTACACCCGATCAGTTCTTCCATTCAATAATATCCCAATATTTGCATGGACTAATTCCACAATCACCCTTTGCTGGATATCTGGATTGCCGTCGAGATGGAAGACGTTTATCGCAAATCGAGTCACCGAAATTCAACGGCTGACAAATGTTAGTGTGTGGCGACACATTCCCACCAAGCTAAACCCAGCAGATCTAGCATTCCGTCGTGTCTTGCCATCAAAATTGAAGATTAATACCCTATGGTGGAATGGACCAGACTTTCTTCAAGAGAAATGGGATTTCTCAGTACCAACCGAACCCACTTAGAAACCGAAGAAGAAAAGAGAGAAATCAAGATTCATGTCACCATCGAAGATGCAAATGGCATTCTCGATGTAGTTTGCAAACAATCCAAACTTATCAAGGCGTTACGAATCATAGCCATGGTGAACAGATTTGTAGGATGAAGTTTTTTAGGATGACGTCAGTTCTATCACCCATAGAACTTGACATTGCGTTACGCACAGTCATAAGAAATGTTCAAAAATTCATGTTTCCTGACGTCATAAACAAACTCAAGAAAACTAAGAGAACTAAACTCAACGAATCCCTAAACCTATTTGTTGATCGATATGGTATAATAAGAATTGGCGGCCGACTTCACAATGCTAATCTTACCTATGATCAGAAGTGTTGAATCCAGACCACAACTTCTCGAGGCTCATCATTGAAGATGCCCATGCAAAAACTTTACATGGTGGAATCCAGCAAACAACTGCCTATATTCGAAATCAATTTTGGATCTTCAAAATGAAAAGGACAGTGAAAAAGTGGCTGAGTAAATGCTTTACATGTTTCACTAACTAACCCAAACCAATGCAACAACTGATGGGAAGCCTTCCAGCACCAGGAGTGAATGTATTTCGACCTTCTACTGGATTACGCTGGATCTATGGAAGTGAAGACCTGGAAAGGAAGAAACGGGAAGCAGTTAAAAGGAGATTTCGCCATTTTCATTTGTCTGTCAACGAAGGCAATTCATTTCGAAACTGTAACAGACCTCACAACTTAACCTCTCGCAGAGGAATATGTTCCAACATCTACAGTGACTGCGGGACCAACTTCAAGGGTGCTAACACGGAACTCCAAAAGATAAACACGATTACATCGAAATTGCTGACTCACTAAGCAAATTAGGCACCAAGTGGAACTTCATTCCTCCTGCTTCTCCTCACTTCGGTGGTTTATGGGAAGCAGGAGTGAAATCAGTCAAATACCATTTAAAACGCGTTGCCCGAAACCAAGCTCTGACCTTCGAGGAGCTCAGTACGCTTCTAACACAAAAAGAAGCTTGTCTTAACTCGAGACCCCTTTGTCCGGTTACAGATAGCTTGGATGACTTCACCGCCCTAACACCAGCGCACTTTTTGATCGGCACATCAATGCACATAATTCCTGAAGCAGACCTAAATGTTGAAAAAATTGGCTACCTGGACAGATGGAAACGTCTACAAGCGTTACTCCAAACTTTCTGGAAGGAATGGAGCGGAGAATACCTGACAAGGCTTCAAAATCGACACAAATGGCTGAAAATAGAACATCAACCTAACATTGGAGACTTGGTCTTGCTAAGGGACGAAAGACTTCCACCGTCAAAATGGTCCATGGCAAGAATTATTGAAACCTATCCAGGGCAAGATGATCTTATCCGCGTTGTAAAAGTTCGAACGCAGAACAATGAATTCAAAAGGCCTATCACCAGAATCTGTCCACTTCCATAGAACAACACTGATGCACAAAAAACAAAAAAAATCTAAATGTCGAATAAAATTTCAAAACCTAACTAAAATTCTGAATTCTAACAGTGAATGTATAAAATGACACTGATCAACCAAATCAAATTTCATCAACACAAGGAATCATCTTGTTTTAAAGTAAATTAAACTCACTCAAATACTTATGCATTCAAACACACTCAAACATATCAAAACACACTCAAATCACACTCATAACACACTCAAAACACACTCATAACATACTCAAAACACACTCATAACACATTCGAAATCAAAACACTCAAAACACACGCATAACACACTCAAAACATAGTTGTAACACATTCGAAATATACTAAAACACACTCATAACGCATTCGAAACACATTAAAACACAATCATAATCCATTCAAAACATATTCAAAATACATTCATTAAACATTAACACAACTTCATAATGAATTCAAATCATAATGCACTCACAATACAATCGCAGACATACTTATCATAATTTTGAAACGAATGATAAACGCAAAATCATACAGTCCACTTAAGAAGAACACCCAAATTAAAATACAATTCAATAAACTCAACATTCAATTCAAAGTTAAAAACTCATGCAACTATAATAAAGCTCTACACATAAACAAAACTATAAATGAAATAAAACTTCAATGAAAATTCATAAAACTAAGAGAAAACATGAAAAGAACACAAATCAGGAACATTAATATCAAACAAAAAAATGGTTAATATACAAGGCGAATGTATCGCTTCATTCAACCCAGAATCAACCCAAAGTCAACCCACAACATCAATCGATAAAAGCAACAAGTACAACACAACACATAAATTTACCCATATTGGCAACCATGGAAGTCAAGTTTGATTCACAAAAAAAAAATTCAAATCCATTCAATCATGTCATATACCACACACATACACACTCACATAACTCAAATCTAAATTAAACATCGACATCAGTACCTAATAATTAATTAAATTAATATGTGTAAACTCACTCAATAATACTTATATAACATTCGGCATAAAATGTTGTTCATTTACAAAAGGCTGTGCCACAGCATGGGTTCCCATTCCCATATACATATGTATGTACCACCAACATAAAGATGTAAATGGCCATCATCACCATATCGAAAACCTTGAATAAACAGAACAACACATAAATCCATATGTAGGTACATTGTAAATAAAATGTAAAACCAAATACAAAATTAAAACAATAAAATATATGTAATTACAATGTAAAATAATAAAATAAAACAAATGAAAATACATATTACCCGTGTAGCGTGTAGTATAAAAACATCGATATAGAGAAAAAAAAATAACAATGAGGAAAATTTACAACGAGGACTGCGATTGGTCAATATTTTAAGTTGGAACCAAATTGTATTCCAGCCGTTTTCCAATGAACTGGAAGTTCAACTTGGGCCTGCGTTACACTTATCTTTTGGTGACGTCAGCGTGTTTACACGATACAACACTTTTTAATTGATTATTAAACTCAAGTTAAATTAAATACTGAAAATTCTTGTTTTTGTTTAATGTATCTTGTTTTTATTATTTAATAATAATTTTTCTCATTACATGTGAGCTCAAAGGCACGTAAAGAAGATCCGACACGCTACAAGTGTTAATTGAAACTACTTTTCTGAGAAAAATTCAATCGTCGTCGCATACTCAGTGAAGGTACAAGTTCGAAAGAGAGGCTAACACAAATTCGTTTACTACGTTCACTGGCGGGGGAGAATGTTGAATGCTGCGTCACCACCTACGTCACAACAACCACTCTGAACTCGGCAGGGTTTTTTTTAGCGATTTTTTTGGACAATTTTTAAATTACAATTTAGCAAATTTAACGCTTAACAACTACATCGCGCTTTGCGAATTTATTGTAGAATTTGACTGGGCTACTATTAAAATAATAAAAACACTGAATTATAACGAAATATAATTTCTTATTTTTTTTCTTTCATGGGATAACTGAGGGATATTGTGAATTACGGCGTGGGATAAAAGGGATTTTCCGGGTGCCGCTGTGACAAAACGTGGTTCAACAGTCTGGCATCACTGTGCTCAGTCACCAGGCAGGCGCCTTAGTTGTCAGTTGGTGTACTTTCAGTTTATTTGTAATAAACAGTACCTTGGGTGGCACGCTTCGCGGGTTCAAGGATTTTAACTCCCTTTTCGGGTCCTCTGTCCCACTCACGCGACTCCGTCGCTCCGCTAAGGATATGCTCAGTCGCCAGGCAGGCGCCTTTGTTGTCACATACTAACAGATAACTTAGGCGCCTGCCTGGCGACTGAGCATACCCTAAGCGGACCGATGGAGTCGCGTGAGCGGGACAGAGGACCCGAAAAGGGAGTTAAAATCCCTGAACCCGCCAAGCGGGCCACCTAAGAAACTCTTGTTAAATAAAACTATTGCAATAAAATCCGTTGAAATTTTGTTTGGAAAAATCGCCCGAAATTGAGGAAAGAACCCCCAAACTTTACAAAAACAATATACATGTTCAATTTTCGGGCGATATATCCATTTTAGGATTGGGGTCAAAAAATTAATTTGGGCAATATTTACATTTTTTATTTTATTTTTGGGCGATAAAATATTTTTTGGGCGATAATTCCAAATCGATTTGGACGCTTTTGCCTTGGGCGTTATTGCCTTACGCCTTAAAAATGTATTTAAAATTTTTTGAATAGGCCAATTCTATAGTAAATTTTATTCTCTACAAAAAAGGTTTTCGGAATTTTCTCGAAATTTAGCTTGTAGTTATGTATATGCAAAAAACAAAAAGGGTTGCAGTAACTCCCCCTCCTCAAAACTGCAACCTCTCGTTTAAAAACGTGATGAAAACCCTTGAACGTCTTTGTTCCATTTTATAGGTAGAGGTAGCTAAAGAAAAGTACCATCAAATTTCAACGCTACTATCATCGGTTGGATTTCATCTTCGCAAATGGATGAGCAACGACAAGGATCTTCTAGAAAAGGACTTTGCTAAATGGAAATCTGATCGCAATGCTATCTCGAGAGGTAAATATCTATACTTGAGAAATTCTGTAACCACAGCTTTAAGAAATCAAAAAGCTAAATTTTTCTCTAAGAAGTTCGATAATAAACTCCCTTCATCTGAGTTATGGAAAAACCTTAAGAAATTTAATGTTGCTTGTAGGATCGATCCTACTTGCAACTCAAGCCCTGATGAGTTTAATGAATTTTTTGCCGATACCTGTTCCAATACTCCTTCTAATCAGTTGCTAGTGACCGACGTCCATCAAGGTAATCCGTTCAACTTTATTCATGTAACTGAATCAGATGTTATTTTTGCCGTGAAGGAAGTTAAGCGCTCTTCTATGGGTTCGGATGGAATTCCTCTGAAATTCTTTAAATATGTGCTTCCTTTTGCAGTCAAATCTCTTACGCATATAATAAACCACATTTTTACCACTTCAATTTTCCCTAGTGCATTGAAGTCGGCAGTAGTCCATCCTATAACCAAAAAAATTCGAGCCGATATGAAGTGCGCAGATTTTCGTCCTATTAGCATCCTACCATGCCTTTCAAAGATAGCTGAAATACTCATTGAAAATCAAATCGTGTCTCATGTTGATCAGTATAATCTTCTCACGCCTTTTCAATCAGGATTTCGTAAACATCATAGCTGCAACTCCGCCTTGTTAAAAGTTACAGACGACATTCGAGAACGTTTTGATAAGAACGAGTTAACGTTTTTATGCCTTTTAGACTTTTCAAAGACGTTAAACTGAATTGATTTTAATATCCTTCATAACAAACTTGTCATTCAATTTGGATTTAGTTCAACGTCAGCATTACTAATGTTAAATTATTTATCTGTTAGGACACAAAAAGTAAAAAACCAAAGTTGGTGTCTCAGGATTCCTCAATTTATCTTCCGGCATTCCCCAAGGCTCCATTCTTAGACCTTTGCTCTTTTCGCTCTTTATCAATGACATCGTCTCAAATTGTAAATTTGTTAATATTCATATGACTGCGGACGATGTTCAAATTTATATTTCGCGTAAAGTTGGACTTCTGGCGGAAGCGGTTTGTAGGCTGAATGATGACCTTGTAAACATCTCGAGATGAACAAGTCAAAACTTATTAAAACTAAACCCAGATAAATCCCAGTGTCTGGTAGTCTCTAAGTCGTTATTTGACGTAAGTGAGCTTCCGGTAACTTGGTTAAATAATAAAATAGTTCCACACTGCAAAAAAGTACGCAATTTAGGAGTGATCATCAATAGTCAGTTATCGGCCTCAGACCATATAAATTTATTTCATACTTTTTCTCTTTCTCTTTTTATTACACATTTGTATTAAAAAATATTTTTTCAACAGAATGTTTAAAACCTAGTATAAATAAGCTTAATTATATACATATATTACTTTGAATATTGTATTTGAATTATTCTTGATTTTAGTTTTCTTATTCTTTCTCACATTTTGCCATTTGAATTACACAATACATACAAGTCAAAGAATTCTACGTTATATGATTTATCTTACTGTACACACTCATATTTTTCAATAAACTAAACTAAAACTAAATTCCTAGAGTCCATTCCGGAAGAAGACCGAGAAACTAGTGTGTCGTTGACCTTTGGATCTCTGGATCACACGAAGACTCTTGGAATCAGTTTGTTTTCGTCTACTGATTCTTTCTGTTTTCAAAAGATCGTCATCGACAACATCGTTACGAAGCGTACGATACTTTCAACGATTACTCGCCTTTTTGATCCACTGGGACGGATAGCACCTTGTATCATCAAAGCGAAGATCATTATGCAGCAATTATGGCTCAGAGGTCTCTCATGGGACGAAACCATTCCAGTGGAATTACATCATGAATGGCTCTCGTTTCATGAAGAGTTAGAGATTTTAGAGGATATTCACCTTCCAAGATGGATAAACACTCAAGGTGATATCCAGCAGCTCGAACTCCATGGATTCAGCGATGCATCGACCAAGGCATATGGAGCCGTGGCCTATCTTCGAGTTTTGGATAGCAACAACTGCATACACGCTCATTTGCTCATTTCCTGGATATCTGGATTGCCGTCAAGATGGAAGACGTTTATCGCAAATCGAGTCACCGAAATTCAACGGCTGAGAAATGTTAGTATGTGGCGACACATTCCCACCAAGCTAAACCCGGCAGATCTAGCATCCCGTGGTGTCTTGCCATCAAAATTGAAGATTAGTACCCTATGGTGGAATGGACCAGACTTTCTTCAAGAGAAATGGGATTTCTCAGTACCAACCCACTCAATTAGAAACCGAAGAAGAAAAGAGAGAAATCAAGATTCATGTCACCATCGAAGATGCAAATGGCATTCTCGATGTAGTTTGTAAACAATCCAAACTTATCAAGGCGTTACGAATCATAGCCATGGTGAACAGATTTGTAGGATGAAGTTTTTAGGATGACGTCAGTTCTATCACCCATAGAACTTCACATTGCGTTAAGAAATGTTCAAAAATTCATGTTTCCTGACGTCATAAACGAACTCAAGAAAACTAAGAGAACTAAACTCAACAAATCCCTAAACCTATTTATTGATCGATATGGTATAATAAGAATTGGCGGCCGACTTCGCAATGCTAATCTTACCTATGATCAGAAGCATCCTATCGTGTTGAAACCACACCACAACTTCTCGATGCTCATCATTAAAGATGCCCATGCAAAAACTTTACATGGTGGAATCCAGCAAACAATTGCCTATATTCGAAATCAATTTTGGATCTCCAATATGAAAAGGACAGTGAAAAAGTGGCTGAGTAAATGCTTTACATGTTTCACTAACCAACCCAAACCAATGCAATAACTGATGGGAAGCCTTCCAGCACCAAGAGTGAATGTATCTCGACCTTCTACTGGATTACGCAGGATCTATGGAAGTGAAGACCTGGAAAGGAAGAAACGGGAAGAAGTTAAAAGGATATTTCGCCATTTTCATTTGTCTGTCAACGAAGGCAATTCATCTCGAAGCTGTAACAGACCTCACAACTCAAGCCTTTGTGGCCGCATTCGGAAGGTTTACATCTCACAGAGGAATATGTTCCAACATCTACAGTGACTGCGGGACCATCTTCAAGGGTGCTAACACGGAACTCCAAAAGATGCTAAACACGATTACATCGAAATTGCTGACTCACTAAGCAAATTAGGCACCAAGTGGAACTTCATTCCTCCTGCTTCTCCTCACTTCGGTGGTTTATGGGAAGCAGGAGTGAAATCAGTCAAATACCATTTAAAACGCGTTGCACGAAACCAAGCTCTGACCTTCGAGGAGCTCAGTACGCTTCTAACACAAATAGAAGCTTGTCTTAAGTCGAGACCCCTTTGTCCGGTTACAGATAGCTTGGATGACTTCACCGCCCTAACACCAGCGCACTTTTTGATCGGCACATCAATGCACATAATTCCTGAAGCAGACCTAAATGTTGAAAAAATTGGCTACCTGGACAGATGGAAACGTCTACAAGCGTTACTCCAAACTTTCTGGAAGGAATGGAGCGGAGAATACCTGACAAGGCTTCAAAATCGACCCAAATGGCTGAAAATAGAACATCAACCTAACATCGGAGACTTGGTCTTGCTAAGGGACGAAAGACTTCCACCGTCAAAATGGTCCATGGCAAGAATTATTGAAACCTATCCAGGGCAAGATGATCTTATCCGCGTTGTAAAAGTTCGAACGCAGAACAATAAATTCAAAAGGCCTATCACCAAAATCTGTCCACTCCCATCGAACAACAGCAGAAACCACAAAAAAAAATCTAAATGTCGAATAAAATTTCAAAACCTAACTAAAATTCTAAATTCTAACAGTGAATTAATTTAATGTATAAAATGACACTGATCAACCAAATCAAATTTCATCAACACAAGGAATCATCTTGCTTTAAAGTAAACTAAACTCACTCAAATACTTATGCATTCAAACACACTCAAATCACACTCATAACACACTCAAAACACACTCATAACATACTCAAAACACACTCATAACACATTCGAAATCAAAACACTCAAAACACACTCATAACACACTCAAAACATAGTTGTAGCACATTCGAAATATACTAAAACACACTCATAATACATTCGAAACACATTAAAACACAATCATAATCCATTCAAAACATATTCAAAATACATTCATTAAACATTAACACAACTTCACAATGAATTCAAATCATAATGCACTCACAATACAATCGCAGACATACTCATCATAATTTTGAAACGAATGATAAACGCAAAATCATACAGTCCACTTAAGAAGAACACCCAAATTAAAATAAAATCCAATAAACTCAACATTCAATTCAAAGTTAAAAACTCATGCAACTATAATAAAGCTCTACACATAAACAAAACTATAAATGAAATAAAACTTCAATGAAAATTCATAAAACTAAGAGAAAACATGAAAAGAACACAAATCAGGAACATTAATATCAAACAAAAAAATGGTTAATATACAAGGCGAATGTATCGCTTCATTCAACCCATAATCAACCCAAAGTCAACCCACAACATCAATCGATAAAACCAACAAGTACAACACAACACATAAATTTACCCATATTGGCAACCATGGAAGTCAAGTTTGATTCACAAAAAAAAAAATTCAAATCCATTCAATCATGTCATATACCACACACATACACACTCACGTAACTCAAATCTAAATTAAACATCGACATCAGTACCTAATAATTAATTAAATTAATATGTGTAAACTCACTCAATAATACTTATATAACATTCGGCATAAAATGTTGTTCATTTACAAAAGGCTGTGCCACAGCATGGGTTCCCATTCCCATATACATATGTATGTACCACCAACATAAAGATGTAAATGGCCATCATCACCATATCGAAAACCTTGAATAAACAGAACAACACATAAATCCATATGTAGGTACATTGTAAATAAAATGTAAAACCAAATACAAAATTAAAACAATAAAATATATGTAATTACAATGTAAAATAATAAAATAAAACAAATGAAAATACATACTACCCGTGTAGCGTGTAGTATAAAAACATCGATATAGAGAAAAAAAAATAACAATGAGGAAAATTTACAACGAGGACTGCGATTGGTCAATATTTGAAGTTGGAACCAAATTGTATTCCAGCCGTTTTCCAATGAACTGGAAGTTCAACTTGGGCCTGCGTTACACTTATCTTTTGGTGACGTCAGCGTGTTTACACGATACAACACTTTTTAATTGATTATTAAACTCAAGTTAAATTAAATACTGAAAATTCTTGTTTTTGTTTAATGTATCTTGTTTTTATTATTTAATAATAATTTTTCTCATTACATGTGAGCTCAAAGGCACGTAAAGAAGATCCGACACGCTACAAGTGTTAATTGAAACTACTTTTCTGAGAAAAATTCAATCGTCGTCGCATACTCAGTTAAGGTACAAGTTCGAAAGAGAGGCTAACACAAATTCGTTTACTACGTTCACTGGCGGGGCAGAATGTTGAATGCTGCGTCACCACCTACGTCACAACAACCACTCTGAACTCGGCAGAGTTTTTTTTAGCGATTTTTTTGGACAATTTTTAAATTACAATTTAGCAAATTTAACGCTTAACAACTACATCGCGCTTTGCGAATTTATTGTAGAATTTGACTGGGCTACTATTAAAATAATAAAAACACTGAATTATAACGAAATATAATTTCTTATTTTTTTTTCTTTCATGGGATAACTGAGGGATATTGATAATTACGGCGTGGGATAAAAGGGATTTTCCGGGTGCCGCTGTGACAAAACGTGGTTCAACAGTCTGGCATCACTGTGCTCAGTCACCAGGCAGGCGCCTTAGTTGTCAGTTGGTGTACTTTCAGTTTATTTGTAATAAACAGTACCTTGAGTGGCACGCTTCGCGGGTTCAAGGATTTTAACTCCCTTTTCGGGTCCTCTGTCCCACTCACGCGACTCCGTCGCTCCGCTAAGGATATGCTCAGTCGCCAGGCAGGCGCCTTTGTTGTCACATACTAACAGATAACTTAGGCGCCTGCCTGGCGACTGAGCATACCCTAAGCGGTCCGATGGAGTCGCGTGAGCGGGACAGAGGACCCGAAAAGGGAGTTAAAATCCCTGAACCCGCGAAGCGGGCCACCTAAGAAACTCTTGTTAAATAAAACTATTGCAATAAAATCCGTTGAAATTTTGTTTGGAAAAATCGCCCGAAATTGAGGAAAGAACCCCCAAACTTTACAAAAACAATATACATGTTCAATTTTCGGGCGATATATCCATTTTAGGATTGGGGTCAAAAAATTAATTTGGGCAATATTTACATTTTTTATTTTACTTTTGGGCGATAAAATATTTTTTGGGCGATAATTCCAAATCGATTTGGACGCTTTTGCCTTGGGCGTTATTGCCTTACTCCTTAAAAATGTATTTAAAATTTTTTGAATAGGCCAATTCTATAGTAAATTTTATTCTCTACAAAAAAGCTTTTCGGAATTTTCTCGAAATTTAGCTTGTAGTTATGTATATGCAAAAAACAAAAAGGGTTGCGGTAACTCCCCCTCCTCAAAACTGCAACCTCTCGTTTAAAAACGTTCCGTGGTTTCCTCATCTTCAATGAGCCATTGATTGATTTTACAATGAAAACCCTTGAACGTCTTTGTTCCATTTTATAGGTAGAGGTAGCTAAAGAAAAGTACCATCAAATTTCAACGCTACTATCATCGGTTGGATTTCATCTTCGCAAATGGATGAGCAACGACAAGGATCTTCTAGAAAAGGCCTTTGCTAAATGGAAATCTGATCGCAATGCTATCTCGAGAAGTAAATATCTATACTTGAGAAATTCTGTAACCACAGCTTTAAGAAATCAAAAAGCTAAATTTTTTTCTAAGAAGTTCGATAATAAACTCCCTTCATCTGAGTTATGGAAAAACCTTAAGAAATTTAATGTTGCTTGTAGGATCGATCCTACTTGCAACTCAAGCCCTGATGAGTTTAATGAATTTTTTGCCGATACCTGTTCCAATACTCCTTCTAATCAGTTGCTAGTGACCGACGTCCATCAAGGTAATCCGTTCAACTTTATTCATGTAACTGAATCAGATGTTATTTTTGCCGTGAAGGAGGTTAAGCGCTCTTCTATGGGTTCGGATGGAATTCCTCTGAAATTCTTTAAATATGTGCTTCCTTTTGCAGTCAAATCTCTTACGCATATAATAAACCACATTTTTACCACTTCAATTTTCCCTAGTGCATTGAAGTCGGCAGTAGTCCATCCTATAACCAAAAAAATTCGAGCCGATATGAAGTGCGCAGATTTTCGTCCTATTAGCATCCTACCATGCCTTTCAAAGATAGCTGAAATACTCATTGAAAATCAAATCGTGTCTCATGTTGATCAGTATAATCTTCTCACGCCTTTTCAATCAGGATTTCGTAAACATCATAGCTGCAACTCCGCCTTGTTAAAAGTTACAGACGACATTCGAGAACGTTTTGATAAGAACGAGTTAACGTTTTTATGCCTTTTAGACTTTTCAAAGACGTTAAACTGAATTGATTTTAATATCCTTCATAACAAACTTGTCATTCAATTTGGATTTAGTTCAACGTCAGCATTACTAATGTTAAATTATTTATCTGTTAGGACACAAAAAGTAAAAAACCAAAGTTGGTGTCTCAGGATTCCTCAATTTATCTTCCGGCATTCCCCAAGGCTCCATTCTTAGACCTTTGCTCTTTTCGCTCTTTATCAATGACATCGTCTCAAATTGTAAATTTGTTAATATTCATATGACTGCGGACGATGTTCAAATTTATATTTCGCGTAAAGTTGGACTTCTGGCGGAAGCGGTTTGTAGGCTGAATGATGACCTTGTAAACATCTCGAGATGAACAAGTCAAAACTTATTAAAACTAAACCCAGATAAATCCCAGTGTCTGGTAGTCTCTAAGTCGTTATTTGACGTAAGTGAGCTTCCGGTAACTTGGTTAAATAATAAAATAGTTCCACACTGCAAAAAAGTACGCAATTTAGGAGTGATCATCAATAGTCAGTTATCGGCCTCAGACCATATAAATTTATTTCATACTTTTTCTCTTTCTCTTTTTATTACACATTTGTATTAAAAAATATTTTTTCAACAGAATGTTTAAAACCTAGTATAAATAAGCTTAATTATATACATATATTACTTTGAATATTGTATTTGAATTATTCTTGATTTTAGTTTTCTTATTCTTTCTCACATTTTGCCATTTGAATTACACAATACATACAAGTCAAAGAATTCTACGTTATATGATTTATCTTACTGTACACACTCATATTTTTCAATAAACTAAACTAAAACTAAATTCCTAGAGTCCATTCCGGAAGAAGACCGAGAAACTAGTGTGTCGTTGACCTTTGGATCTCTGGATCACACGAAGACTCTTGGAATCAGTTTGTTTTCGTCTACTGATTCTTTCTGTTTTCAAAAGATCGTCATCGACAACATCGTTACGAAGCGTACGATACTTTCAACGATTACTCGCCTTTTTGATCCACTGGGACGGATAGCACCTTGTATCATCAAAGCGAAGATCATTATGCAGCAATTATGGCTCAGAGGTCTCTCATGGGACGAAACCATTCCAGTGGAATTACATCATGAATGGCTCTCGTTTCATGAAGAGTTAGAGATTTTAGAGGATATTCACCTTCCAAGATGGATAAACACTCAAGGTGATATCCAGCAGCTCGAACTCCATGGATTCAGCGATGCATCGACCAAGGCATATGGAGCCGTGGCCTATCTTCGAGTTTTGGATAGCAACAACTGCATACACGCTCATTTGCTCATTTCCTGGATATCTGGATTGCCGTCAAGATGGAAGACGTTTATCGCAAATCGAGTCACCGAAATTCAACGGCTGAGAAATGTTAGTATGTGGCGACACATTCCCACCAAGCTAAACCCAGCAGATCTAGCATCCCGTGGTGTCTTGCCATCAAAATTGAAGATTAGTACCCTATGGTGGAATGGATCAGACTTTCTTCAAGAGAAATGGGATTTCTCAGTACCAACCCACTCAATTAGAAACCGAAGAAGAAAAGAGAGAAATCAAGATTCATGTCACCATCGAAGATGCAAATGGCATTCTCGATGTAGTTTGTAAACAATCCAAACTTATCAAGGCGTTACGAATCATAGCCATGGTGAACAGATTTGTAGGATGAAGTTTTTAGGATGACGTCAGTTCTATCACCCATAGAACTTGACATTGCGTTAAGAAATGTTCAAAAATTCATGTTTCCTGACGTCATAAACGAACTCAAGAAAACTAAGAGAACTAAACTCAACAAATCCCTAAACCTATTTATTGATCGATATGGTATAATAAGAATTGGCGGCCGACTTCGCAATGCTAATCTTACCTATGATCAGAAGCATCCTATCATGTTGAAACCACACCACAACTTCTCGAGGCTCATCATTAAAGATGCCCATGCAAAAACTTTACATGGTGGAATCCAGCAAACAATTGCCTATATTCGAAATCAATTTTGGATCTCCAATATGAAAAGGACAGTGAAAAAGTGGCTGAGTAAATGCTTTACATGTTTCACTAACCAACCCAAACCAATGCAACAACTGATGGGAAGCCTTCCAGCACCAAGAGTGAATGTATCTCGACCTTCTACTGGATTACGCAGGATCTATGGAAGTGAAGACCTGGAAAGGAAGAAACGGGAAGAAGTTAAAAGGATATTTCGCCATTTTCATTTGTCTGTCAACGAAGGCAATTCATCTCGAAGCTGTAACAGACCTCACAACTCAAGCCTTTGTGGCCGCATTCGGAAGGTTTACATCTCACAGAGGAATATGTTCCAACATCTACAGTGACTGCGGGACCAACTTCAAGGGTGCTAACACGGAACTCCAAAAGATGCTAAACACGATTACATCGAAATTGCTGACTCACTAAGCAAATTAGGCACCAAGTGGAACTTCATTCCTCCTGCTTCTCCTCACTTCGGTGGTTTATGGGAAGCAGGAGTGAAATCAGTCAAATACCATTTAAAACGCGTTGCACGAAACCAAGCTCTGACCTTCGAGGAGCTCAGTACGCTTCTAACACAAATAGAAGCTTGTCTTAAGTCGAGACCCCTTTGTCCGGTTACAGATAGCTTGGATGACTTCACCGCCCTAACACCAGCGCACTTTTTGATCGGCACATCAATGCACATAATTCCTGAAGCAGACCTAAATGTTGAAAAAATTGGCTACCTGGACAGATGGAAACGTCTACAAGCGTTACTCCAAACTTTCTGGAAGGAATGGAGCGGAGAATACCTGACAAGGCTTCAAAATCGACACAAATGGCTGAAAATAGAACATCAACCTAACATTGGAGACTTGGTCTTGCTAAGGGACGAAAGACTTCCACCGTCAAAATGGTCCATGGCAAGAATTATTGAAACCTATCCAGGGCAAGATGATCTTATCCGCGTTGTAAAAGTTCGAACGCAGAACAATGAATTCAAAAGGCCTATCACCAAAATCTGTCCACTCCCATCGAACAACACTGATGCAGAAACCACAAAAAAAAATCTAAATGTCGAATAAAATTTCAAAACCTAACTAAAATTCTAAATTCTAACAGTGAATTAATTTAATGTATAAAATGACACTGATCAACCAAATCAAATTTCATCAACACAAGGAATCATCTTGCTTTAAAGTAAATTAAACTCACTCAAATACTTATGCATTCAAACACACTCAAATCACACTCATAACACACTCAAAACACACTCATAACATACTCAAAACACACTCATAACACATTCGAAATCAAAACACTCAAAACACACTCATAACACACTCAAAACATAGTTGTAGCACATTCGAAATATACTAAAACACACTCATAACACATTCGAAACACATTAAAACACAATCATAATCCATTCAAAACATATTCAAAATACATTCATTAAACATTAACACAACTTCACAATGCACTCACAATACAATCGCAGACATACTCATCATAATTTTGAAACGAATGATAAACGCAAAATCATACAGTCCACTTAAGAAGAACACCCAAATTAAAATAAAATCCAATAAACTCAACATTCAATTCAAAGTTAAAAACTCATGCAACTATAATAAAGCTCTACACATAAACAAAACTATAAATGAAATAAAACTTCAATGAAAATTCATAAAACTAAGAGAAAACATGAAAAGAACACAAATCAGGAACATTAATATCAAACAAAAAAATGGTTAATATACAAGGCGAATGTATCGCTTCATTCAACCCAGAATCAACCCAAAGTCAACCCACAACATCAATCGATAAAACCAACAAGTACAACACAACACATAAATTTACCCATATTGGCAACCATGGAAGTCAAGTTTGATTCACAAAAAAAAAAATTCAAATCCATTCAATCATGTCATATACCACACACATACACACTCACGTAACTCAAATCTAAATTAAACATCGACATCAGTACCTAATAATTAATTAAATTAATATGTGTAAACTCACTCAATAATACTTATATAACATTCGGCATAAAATGTTGTTCATTTACAAAAGGCTGTGCCACAGCATGGGTTCCCATTCCCAGATACATATGTATGTACCACCAACATAAAGATGTAAATGGCCATCATCACCATATCGAAAACCTTGAATAAACAGAACAACACATAAATCCATATGTAGGTACATTGTAAATAAAATGTAAAACCAAATACAAAATTAAAACAATAAAATATATGTAATTACAATGTAAAATAATAAAATAAAACAAATGAAAATACATATTACCCGTGTAGCGTGTAGTATAAAAACATCGATATAGAGAAAAAAAAATAACAATGAGGAAAATTTACAACGAGGACTGCGATTGGTCAATATTTGAAGTTGGAACCAAATTGTATTCCAGCCGTTTTCCAATGAACTGGAAGTTCAACTTGGGCCTGCGTTACACTTATCTTTTGGTGACGTCAGCGTGTTTACACGATACAACACTTTTTAATTGATTATTAAACTCAAGTTAAATTAAATACTGAAAATTCTTGTTTTTGTTTAATGTATCTTGTTTTTATTATTTAATAATAATTTTTCTCATTACATGTGAGCTCAAAGGCACGTAAAGAAGATCCGACACGCTACAAGTGTTAATTGAAACTACTTTTCTGAGAAAAATTCAATCGTCGTCGCATACTCAGTGAAGGTACAAGTTCGAAAGAGAGGCTAACACAAATTCGTTTACTACGTTCACTGGCGGGGGAGAATGTTGAATGCTGCGTCACCACCTACGTCACAACAACCACTTTGAACTCGGCAGAGTTTTTTTTAGCGATTTTTTTTGGACAATTTTTAAATTACAATTTAGCAAATTTAACGCTTAACAACTACATCGCGCTTTGCGAATTTATTGTAGAATTTGACTGGGCTACTATTAAAATAATAAAAACACTGAATTATAACGAAATATAATTTCTTATTTTTTTTCTTTCATGGGATAACTGAGGGATATTGATAATTACGGCGTGGGATAAAAGGGATTTTCCGGGTGCCGCTGTGACAAAACGTGGTTCAACAGTCTGGCATCACTGTGCTCAGTCACCAGGCAGGCGCCTTAGTTGCCAGTTGGTGTGCTTTCAGTTTATTTGTAATAAACAGTACCTTGGGTGGCACGCTTCGCGGGTTCAAGGATTTTAACTCCCTTTTCGGGTCCTCTGTCCCACTCACGCGATTCCGTCGCTCCGCTAAGGATATGCTCAGTCGCCAGGCAGGCGCCTTTGTTGTCACATACTAACAGATAACTTAGGCGCCTGCCTGGCGACTGAGCATACCCTAAGCGGACCGATGGAGTCGCGTGAGCGGGACAGAGGACCCGAAAAGGGAGTTAAATCCCTGAACCCGCGAAGCGGGCCACCTAAGAAACTCTTGTTAAATAAAACTATTGCAATAAAATCCGTTGAAATTTTGTTTGGAAAAATCGCCCGAAATTGAGGAAAGAACCCCCAAACTTTACAAAAACAATATACATGTTCAATTTTCGGGCGATATATCCATTTTAGGATTGGGGTCAAAAAATTAATTTGGGCAATATTTACATTTTTTATTTTACTTTTGGGCGATAAAATATTTTTTGGGCGATAATTCCAAATCGATTTGGACGCTTTTGCCTTGGGCGTTATTGCCTTACGCCTTAAAAATGTATTTAAAATTTTTTGAATAGGCCAATTTTATAGTAAATTTTATTCTCTACAAAAAAGGTTTTCGGAATTTTCTCGAAATTTAGCTTGTAGTTATGTATATGCAAAAAACAAAAAGGGTTGCAGTAACTCCCCCTCCTCAAAACTGCAACCTCTCGTTTAAAAACGTTCCGTGGTTTTCTCATCTTCAATAAGCCATTGATTGATTTTACAATGAAAACCCTTGAACGTCTTTGTTCCATTTTATAGGTAGAGGTAGCTAAAGAAAAGTACCATCAAATTTCAACGCTACTATCATCGGTTGGATTTCATCTTCGCAAATGGATGAGCAACGACAAGGATCTTCTAGAAAAGGCCTTTGCTAAATGGAAATCTGATCGCAATGCTATCTCGAGAGGTAAATATCTATACTTGAGAAATTCTGTAACCACAGCTTTAAGAAATCAAAAAGCTAAATTTTTCTCTAAGAAGTTCGATAATAAACTCCCTTCATCTGAGTTATGGAAAAACCTTAAGAAATTTAATGTTGCTTGTAGGATCGATCCTACTTGCAACTCAAGCCCTGATGAGTTTAATGAATTTTTTTGCCGATACCTGTTCCAATACTCCTTCTAATCAGTTGCTGGTGACCGACGTCCATCAAGGTAATCCGTTCAACTTTATTCATGTAACTGAATCAGATGTTATTTTTGCCGTGAAGGAAGTTAAGCGCTCTTCTATGGGTTCGGATGGAATTCCTCTGAAATTCTTTAAATATGTGCTTCCTTTTGCAGTCAAATCTCTTACGCATATAATAAACCACATTTTTACCACTTCAATTTTCCCTAGTGCATTGAAGTCGGCAGTAGTCCATCCTATACCCAAAAAAATTCGAGCCGATATGAAGTGCGCAGATTTTCGTCCTATTAGCATCCTACCATGCCTTTCAAAGATAGCTGAAATACTCATTGAAAATCAAATCGTGTCTCATGTTGATCAGTATAATCTTCTCACGCCTTTTCAATCAGGATTTCGTAAACATCATAGCTGCAACTCCGCCTTGTTAAAAGTTACAGACGACATTCGAGAACGTTTTGATAAGAACGAGTTAACGTTTTTATGCCTTTTAGACTTTTCAAAGGCGTTAAACTGAATTGATTTTAATATCCTTCATAACAAACTTGTCATTCAATTTGGATTTAGTTCAACGTCAGCATTACTAATGTTAAATTATTTATCTGTTAGGACACAAAAAGTAAAAAACCAAAGTTGGTGTCTCAGGATTCCTCAATTTATCTTCCGGCATTCCCCAAGGCTCCATTCTTAGACCTTTGCTCTTTTCGCTCTTTATCAATGACATCGTCTCAAATTGTAAATTTGTTAATATTCATATGAATGCGGACGATGTTCAAATGTATATTTCGCGTAAAGTTGGACTTCTGGCGGAAGCGGTTTGTAGGCTGAATGATGACCTTCTAAACATCTCGAGATGACCAAGTCAAAACTTATTAAAACTAAACCCAGATAAATCCCAGTGTCTGGTAGTCTCTAAGTCGTTATTTGACGTAAGTGAGCTTCCGGTAACTTGGTTAAATAATAAAATAGTTCCACACTGCAAAAAAGTACGCAATTTAGGAGTGATCATCAATAGTCAGTTATCGGCCTCAGACCATATAAATTTATTTCATACTTTTTCTCTTTCTCTTTTTATTACACATTTGTATTAAAAAATATTTTTTCAACAGAATGTTTAAAACCTAGTATAAATAAGCTTAATTATATACATATATTACTTTGAATATTGTATTTGAATTATTCTTGATTTTAGTTTTCTTATTCTTTCTCACATTTTGCCATTTGAATTACACAATACATACAAGTCAAAGAATTCTACGTTATATGATTTATCTTACTGTACACACTCATATTTTTCAATAAACTAAAACTAAATTCCTAGAGTCCATTCCGGAAGAAGACCGAGAAACTAGTGTGTCGTTGACCTTTGGATCTCTGGATCACACGAAGACTCTTGGAATCAGTTTGTTTCCGTCTACTGATTCTTTCTGTTTTCAAAAGATCGTCATCGACAACATCGTTACGAAGCGTACGATACTTTCAACGATTGCTCGCCTTTTTGATCCACTGGGACGGATAGCACCTTGTATCATCAAAGCGAAGATCATTATGCAGCAATTATGGCTCAGAGGTCTCTCATGGGACGAAACCATTCCAGTGGAATTACATCATGAATGGCTCTCGTTTCATGAAGAGTTAGAGATTTTAGAGGATATTCACCTTCCAAGATGGATAAACACTCAAGGTGATATCCAGCAGCTCGAACTCCATGGATTCAGCGATGCATCGACCAAGGCATATGGAGCCGTGGCCTATCTTCGAGTTTTGGATAGCAACAACTGCATACACTCTCATTTGCTTATTTCCAAAACAAAAGTTGCTCCAGTCAATACGGTGTCTTTACCTAGATTAGAGCTATGCGGAGCCGTCATGCTGGCAAAGCTTCTTGATTACACCCGATCAGTTCTTCCATTCAATAATATCCCAATATTTGCATGGACTGATTCCACAATCATCCTTTGCTGGATATCTGGATTGCCGTCAAGATGGAAGACGTTTATCGCAAATCGAGTCACCGAAATTGAACGGCTGAGAAATGTTAGTATGTGGCGACACATTCCCACCAAGCTAAACCCAGCAGATCTAGCATCCCGTGGTGTCTTGCCATCAAAATTGAAGATTAGTACCCTATGGTGGAATGGACCAGACTTTCTTCAAGAGAAATGGGATTTCTCAGTACCAACCCACTCAATTAGAAACCGAAGAAGAAAAGAGAGAAATCAAGATTCATGTCACCATCGAAGATGCAAATGGCATTCTCGATGTAGTTTGTAAACAATCCAAACTTATCAAGGCGTTACGAATCATAGCCATGGTGAACAGATTTGTAGGATGAAGTTTTTAGGATGACGTCAGTTCTATCACCCATAGAACTTCACATTGCGTTAAGAAATGTTCAAAAATTCATGTTTCCTGACGTCATAAACGAACTCAAGAAAACTAAGAGAACTAAACTCAACAAATCCCTAAACCTATTTATTGATCGATATGGTATAATAAGAAATGGCGGCCGACTTCGCAATGCTAATCTTACCTATGATCAGAAGCATCCTATCGTGTTGAAACCACACCACAACTTCTCGATGCTCATCATTAAAGATGCCCATGCAAAAACTTTACATGGTGGAATCCAGCAAACAATTGCCTATATTCGAAATCAATTTTGGATCTCCAATATGAAAAGGACAGTGAAAAAGTGGCTGAGTAAATGCTTTACATGTTTCACTAACCAACCCAAACCAATGCAACAACTGATGGGAAGCCTTCCAGCACCAAGAGTGAATGTATCTCGACCTTCTACTGGATTACGCAGGATCTATGGAAGTGAAGACCTGGAAAGGAAGAAACGGGAAGAAGTTAAAAGGATATTTCGCCATTTTCATTTGTCTGTCAACGAAGGCAATTCATCTCGAAGCTGTAACAGACCTCACAACTCAAGCCTTTGTGGCCGCATTCGGAAGGTTTACATCTCGCAGAGGAATATGTTCCAACATCTACAGTGACTGCGGGACCAACTTCAAGGGTGCTAACACGGAACTCCAAAAGATGCTAAACACGATTACATCGAAATTGCTGACTCACTAAGCAAATTAGGCACCAAGTGGAATTTCATTCCTCCTGCTTCTCCTCACTTCGGTGGTTTATGGGAAGCAGGAGTGAAATCAGTCAAATACCATTTAAAACGCGTTGCACGAAACCAAGCTCTGACCTTCGAGGAGCTCAGTACGCTTCTAACACAAATAGAAGCTTGTCTTAAGTCGAGACCCCTTTGTCCGGTTACAGATAGCTTGGATGACTTCACCGCCCTAACACCAGCGCACTTTTTGATCGGCACATCAATGCACATAATTCCTGAAGCAGACCTAAATGTTGAAAAAATTGGCTACCTGGACAGATGGAAACGTCTACAAGCGTTACTCCAAACTTTCTGGAAGGAATGGAGCGGAGAATACCTGACAAGGCTTCAAAATCGACCCAAATGGCTGAAAATAGAACACCAACCTAACATTGGAGACTTGGTCTTGCTAAGGGACGAAAGACTTCCACCGTCAAAATGGTCCATGGCAAGAATTATTGAAACCTATCCAGGGCAAGATGATCTTATCCGCGTTGTAAAAGTTCGAACGCAGAACAATGAATTCAAAAGGCCTATCACCAAAATCTGTCCACTCCCATCGAACAACACTGATGCAGAAACCACAAAAAAAAATCTAAATGTCGAATAAAATTTCAAAACCTAACTAAAATTCTAAATTCTAACAGTGAATTAATTTAATGTATAAAATGACACTGATCAACCAAATCAAATTTCATCAACACAAGGAATCATCTTGCTTTAAAGTAAATTAAACTCACTCAAATACTTATGCATTCAAACACACTCAAATCACACTCATAACACACTCAAAACACACTCATAACATACTCAAAACACACTCATAACACATTCGAAATCAAAACACTCAAAACACACTCATAACACACTCAAAACATAGTTGTAGCACATTCGAAATATACTAAAACACACTCATAACACATTCGAAACACATTAAAACACAATCATAATCCATTCAAAACATATTCAAAATACATTCATTAAACATTAACACAACTTCACAATGCACTCACAATACAATCGCAGACATACTCATCATAATTTTGAAACGAATGATAAACGCAAAATCATACAGTCCACTTAAGAAGAACACCCAAATTAAAATAAAATCCAATAAACTCAACATTCAATTCAAAGTTAAAAACTCATGCAACTATAATAAAGCTCTACACATAAACAAAACTATAAATGAAATAAAACTTCAATGAAAATTCATAAAACTAAGAGAAAACATGAAAAGAACACAAATCAGGAACATTAATATCAAACAAAAAAATGGTTAATATACAAGGCGAATGTATCGCTTCATTCAACCCAGAATCAACCCACAACATCAATCGATAAAACCAACAAGTACAACACAACACATAAATTTACCCATATTGGCAACCATGGAAGTCAAGTTTGATTCACAAAAAAAAAATTCAAATCCATTCAATCATGTCATATACCACACACATACACACTCACATAACTCAAATCTAAATTAAACATCGACATCAGTACCTAATAATTAATTAAATTAATATGTGTAAACTCACTCAATAATACTTATATAACATTCGGCATAAAATGTTGTTCATTTACAAAAGGCTGTGCCACAGCATGGGTTCCCATTCCCATATACATATGTATGTACCACCAACATAAAGATGTAAATGGCCATCATCACCATATCGAAAACCTTGAATAAACAGAACAACACATAAATCCATATGTAGGTACATTGTAAATAAAATGTAAAACCAAATACAAAATTAAAACAATAAAATATATGTAATTACAATGTAAAATAATAAAATAAAACAAATGAAAATACATATTACCCGTGTAGCGTGTAGTATAAAAACATCGATATAGAGAAAAAAAAAATAACAATGAGGAAAATTTACAACGAGGACTGCGATTGGTCAATATTTGAAGTTGGAACCAAATTGTATTCCAGCCGTTTTCCAATGAACTGGAAGTTCAACTTGGGCCTGCGTTACACTTATCTTTTGGTGACGTCAGCGTGTTTACACGATACAACACTTTTTAATTGATTATTAAACTCAAGTTAAATTAAATACTGAAAATTCTTGTTTTTGTTTAATGTATCTTGTTTTTATTATTTAATAATAATTTTTCTCATTACATGTGATCTCAAAGGCACGTAAAGAAGATCCGACACGCTACAAGTGTTAATTGAAACTACTTTTCTGAGAAAAATTCAATCGTCGTCGCATACTCAGTTAAGGTACAAGTTCGAAAGAGAGGCTAACACAAATTCGTTTACTACGTTCACTGGCGGGGGAGAATGTTGAATGCTGCGTCACCACCTACGTCACAACAACCACTCTGAACTCGACAGGGTTTTTTTTAGCGATTTTTTTGGACAATTTTTAAATTACAATTTAGCAAATTTAACGCTTAACAACTACATCGCGCTTTGCGAATTTATTGTAGAATTTGACTGGGCTACTATTAAAATAATAAAAACACTGAATTATAACGAAATATAATTTCTTATTTTTTTTTCTTTCATGGGATAACTGAGGGATATTGTGAATTACGGCGTGGGATAAAAGGGATTTTCCGGGTGCCGCTGTGACAAAACGTGGTTCAACAGTCTGGCATCACTGTGCTCAGTCACCAGGCAGGCGCCTTAGTTGTCAGTTGGTGTGCTTTTAGTTTATTTGTAATAAACAGTACCTTGGGTGGCCAGCTTCGCGGGTTCAAGGGTTTTAACTCCCTTTTCGGGTCCTCTGTCCCACTCACGCGACTCCGTCGCTCCGCTAAGGATATGCTCAGTCGCCAGGCAGGCGCCTTTGTTGTCACATACTAACAGATAACTTAGGCCATTGCCTGGCGACTGAGCATACCTTAAGCGGACCGATGGAGTCGCGTGAGCGGGACAGAGGACCCGAAAAGGGAGTTAAAATCCCTGAACCCGCGAAGCGGGCCACCTAAGAAACTCTTGTTAAATAAAACTATTGCAATAAAATCCGTTGAAATTTTGTTTGGAAAAATCGGCCGAAATTGAGGAAAGAACCCCCAAACTTTACAAAAACAATTTACATGTTCAATTTTCGGGCGATATATCCATTTTATGATTGGGGTCAAAAAATTAATTTGGGCAATATTTACATTTTTTATTTTATTTTTGGGCGATAAAATATTTTTTGGGCGATAATTCCAAATCGATTTGGACGCTTTTGCCTTGGGCGTTATTGCCTTACGCCTTAAAAATGTATTTAAAATATTTTGAATAGGCCAATTCTATAGTAAATTTTATTCTCTACAAAAAAGGTTTTCGGAATTTTCTCGAAATTTAGCTTGTAGTTATATGCAAAAAACAAAAAGGGTTGCAGTAACTACCCCTCCTCAAAACTGCAACCTCTCGTTTAAAAACGTTACGTGGTTTCCTCATCTTCAATGAGCCATTGATTGATTTTACAATGAAAACCCTTTTACGTCTTTGTTCCATTTTAGATGACATAACTTATTTCCTTACTTCAGATGGCGCTCACAGCCCAAGATGGGTTTTGGCCTCAACTAACAAGCCCTTCCAGCCAGGTCTGTCCCTAGCTAGCCGCTTACAGTTGCGCACACCGAGTGCTTTGATGTCGTCATCCACTTGTTTGCGCCACCTGTTAGGGGTTCTTCCTCTGCTGCGTACCCCATCGGGGTTGGATTCGAAGACTCGTTGGGCAGGTGAGTTGCTGTCCATATGCTCGCCGTGTCCCAGCCATCTCAGCCGCTGTATTTTCAGCTTTTTGACCAGGCAACGTCGCTGTATAGCCCGTATAGCTCGTCGTTGAATCTTCTCTTCCACACTCCTTCGATACACTCCGGACCGAAAATCACACGAAGAATTTTCCTCTCAAAGCACCCTAGCAGATTTTTATCCGATTTTTTCAGTGTCCATGCTTCTGACCCATAGAGCAGGACCGGGATGATTAGGGTCTTGTATAAAGTCTCCTTGGTTCTCTGAGAGAGGGCCTTACTACTTAAATGCCTTCTTAGACCGAAGAAATAGCGGTTGGCAAGAGTAGTTCTTCCCTTGACCTCTGCTGATGTCATTTTGATGTCATTTTGCGAGATAATAGTGGATCCCAGGTAGACAAAGTCCTTGAAATGTTCGAAGTTATATTTGTCCATCGTGACATTTTGCCCGAATATGTTGAGATTCCTCTCTCGATGACAGCATATACTTCGTCTTGTCCTCGTTAACCGCCAATCCCATTTTAGCCGGCTCCGATTCAATGCTCGCAAATGCCCCTGCCACAGCTTGCTTCGTTCTGCCGACAATGTCTATGTCATGTGCATACGCAAGCTGCAATTGAACGGACTTTTGACATAATCAATAGCCTATTGTTGGCTTCCTGTAATATGACATATAATTTTATCACGCTCTAGCTGGTGCGTTTTTTCATGAATGTAACAAACTTGTAGAGAATTTAATGTCGTTTAAGCAGAATCTTAGGATTTTTACAATTACAGGCATGGTTTTTGTGTAACAAGCAACAATCTAACAAGAGAACTGTATTTTTCAAAAAGTACGAAATTTTGGTCTTTTTTCACCGTAATCTAGTGGCCAAACCGTTAACATACAAACAAAATTTGTAGACCATTTTTGTAGAAAATGTATGTTCTATAAAGTATAAAAGGTAATTTTATCCAAAAAGTGTAGTTGTTGACTTTTTGGAAAAAAAAAAACTGAAAAAAGGTCGAAAATTTTGAGTTTTTTTTGCGATTTTCGCTGTGAAGCGATATCCGTAGAAAGTAGCAAAGTTTAAATTCGGATTCAGCGACCTCTAAAACATAAGAGACGAGTGAGAAATAAACTTCTATATTTTTGTCGGCGCAGGGACATAAGACCCAGGGACATAACCCCCAATTTTAATTTTCGGGGATCATGTCCCGTTTTAGTGGGACATAACGCCCAAATAAAATTTGGGGATATAGTCCCACCCAAGTAAGATCTAAGGCCCAAATATTTATTTGTAAAATGGGACATAAGACCCAAACATAATCATAAGTACAAAAGTTTCGCATTTCAATTCACTATAATTTTTTGATATTTTATTTAAACAAAAAACTTAATAAAAAAATAAAAAAAAGTGAATTCAACTAAATCTTGAATAAATACATTTTATAAATAAATAAACGAAGTATTTTGTATTATCTGTCGGCAAAACGGACATAATAGTTCATTATGCTGAGCTATTGATTCTTCGTTTAGTTTCGAGAAACAGGTACTGCACATTTTGAAATGGTTACACGGTAATAGTAATATATTTCGAGGGTTCTCGAAACAATTGTTGATGTTCAAAGTTTCATTTTGAATTTGTCTAGCGACATCCAAAACATCTTCTTCGCTGTCGGTTGATAAATCTGAGAGTTCGAAAGACATATCAACACTACGGTTAGAAAACCCATATAATTTGGATGACATTTGATTGATAAATTCAGAAACAGTTATTCTTCGTTTGTCCAGTTTCCTCGTTAAACTATCGATGAACATAGCGTAACGATTACAATTATTGGCACCCCAAATTTTTGACCCAACTATTGGCACCCCATGTTTCAACAGTTATTTTCTCTGTAACCCGTTGTCCGAATAAGTCACTTTATTTTTTATTTTAAATTCTAACATTTTTCTCATATTTCTGTGTTTTTAGTTTCAAGACATTTTTTTTAACTCTGTTATATAAGTGAAAGCCTTGTATATAAAAACTATAGTACTATTATGGAATCGATTTTTCTGTTACTGGAGTGTTCTCGTGAGGGCGCAAACATCGTGCCACGTTGGTTTGGAGAGATGTGAATGAGGATAGGAAGAGGAATAAAAGCTGGTAGTAAGAAGGAGAGGAGTATATTTTGTTGATTCTGACAGTTGCTGACAACAATTACCTGGTGTGAGTGAGATAGTTTTTCATCATGGCAACGAAGGGGAATATTCGCACAAAATGAAAAAAATGTTCTCGTTGTCATGGTGCATTGTAGAACAGTATCGTTTTTTGTTTGAATTTGAATTTGCGAACAGATTTTTTTGTTGTTTTCTATCAAAGTCTATGATAGTACACAATATACATACAAATGTCTATAGATAGGTTAATTATGATTTGATTTGCTTCGAATTTGTTGAAAATTTTCAATTTCAGCTGAAAATCATATTATCAAGACTACACCGTTGCTAATTTTCACAATTCTTAGCCAAACATAGTCTTACAACGATGCTATATTTCTTTATGAGGCATTCAAGAACAAACATTTTTTTCGAAAAAAAAAAAAATCAAGAAACATTTTTTTGAGGTTTATTTTTTTGGAAAAAAAAACTAGAAAAAAACACTTTAAAAGTAATTTTTGTACAGGTAAATTTATCCAAATCAAAACTTTAAATGTAAAAGAATTGATAAAAACAAAGAATTTGTTTTAGCTACCTTTCAAAAAAATACTTTTACAGAAAAACAAATTTTGATAAAATTAAAAAAAAAAAAGTATTTTACATTTTAAAATTTAAGAAAAAAATAGGTTTAACTTTAAAAAATTTTGATAAAATTTAAAAAAAGAATAACTTTACCTTAAAAAAAAACTTTTTAAGGTAAACAAAATTCGAAAATATTCAAAAAAAAAACAATTTAAATAAAAATTTTGGGAAAATTTAAAAAAATAAATATTTTTTTACCTTTAAAAAATACCTACTTAAGATAAAAATAAAAAAAAAACTATTTTACCCAAAAAAAAAAATATTTTTAAGAGTAGAGAAATTTAAAAAAATAAATTAATAAATAAAAATGGAAAAACTTAAAAAAAAGTATTTAATTATAAAAAATTAAATCTTTTTACTTTTAAAAAATACTTAAGATAAATCAAATTGGAAACAAATTTAAAAAATCTATTTTACCTTTAAAAAAAAGTATTTTTAAGGGTAGAGACATTTTGGCGAAATTTAAAAAATAAATATCTTTTTATCTTTTAAAGAAAATAAGATAAAATCAATTGAAAAAATTAAAAAAAAAATATTTTATCTATAAAAAAATGTTTTTAAAAGAGAAATTTTAGAAAAATTTAAAAAATAAATTTTTTTTGTCTATTTAAGATAAGCACTTTGTTAATTTTTTAGTAAATTTTAATAAATTCAAATTTCGTTTATGAAAATTGCATTAAGTAATTTTAATAAATTCGCATTCAAACTAAAGAAATTTTACTTTACGAAGTATTTTTTTTAGTTCACGTAAAAAAATTCAATTTAGCTCACCTAGTTTAAAAATGCGTATTCAAATTTTCAAAAACCAAATTTCAACTTTATGAAATAATATTGAAAAATTCACGTGAAAAATTCAATTGTGAATATTTTAACAATAACTATTAGGCAATGTTCAAATTTCGATTATGAAAATTGTATGAAGTAATTTCAATAAATTCGTATTTTGTAAGGTGTTTGAAATGATATTTGAACTTTATTAAGTAATTTTTAAAAAATTCACGTGAGAAAATCAAATTAAGTATTCTTTTTTTCAAAATTCCCGTGAATATTAAGACACTGCTTACTCAACAAAAAAATTTCCAAATCTTGTTTTTTTAATTCCCGCGAAAAGTAGTGTATGGAATTTTTAGTAGGTAATTGGAAAATATGCAGATTAAATTTAATTCAAATCAAATTTTGTTAGTAAATTGTTATTTAGAGAACTTTTAAAAATTACTTATTAAATTCAAATTTCATTTTTGAAACTTTTTTCGCACGAATTTTCACATGGTGAACTATAAATTTTTTAAAAACGTTATAATCTAGGATATTTTAAAAAATAATCTTATAAAGTTAGAATTTCACTTCTGGAAATGTTATAATTTCCACGGTAAAAAATCCCCGTGAATTTTTAAACATAGCTTGTTTCATTTTTGAAAACTTTATAGAAACTATTTATAATACTTTACAAATTCATTCTTGGACATTTTAAAATGATTGTGAAAAATCGTTAATTTTTTTAAGAAATTACACACAAAATTTAAAATTTCGCTTAAGAAAATATTAAAATCATTTTTAAATTCGGGTTTCTTTTGAAAGAAATTTGACTTTTCCTCGTCACCTAAATAAATGCATATAATTTTCTCATATTTTTCACGCCTAATAATTTTCATTTTTGTCAACGAAAAGTTCACTTCACTTGGATGTATATGAAAAACTTTAGTTAAAAAGGTTTCGTACCGAAATTGTATAAATTATTAAATTTTATTTTGTTTACCATTTATATATGTATATGTTTATTTATAATAGATAATATAAAATAATAAGTATTTCACACATTTCGTAGTACTGGTAGTGCTCACCTCGAATCTCTCTATCGATCTTCTTCAATCTCTCTATCGATCTTCTTCAAGATAGTACTATAGTTTTTATATACAAGCTTGTATATAAAAGCTATAGTACTATCATGAAGAAGATCGATAGAGAGATTCGAGGTGAGCACTACCAGTACTACGAAATTGTAGAGATTGGAGAGTACAGGACAGGGAGAAACTGAGGGAATTGACGATTAGAATGACGTTCAAGGCAACAATAAATGAACGAGAACAACGCATACAAAATTAAAGCTAGTGCAAGGGAGTAAACACTAAACTCTTTTTTGTTATTTTCTTCCACCAATTTTGTTTACGTAGGGGAAGACTGAAGCTTTTTTTTGCTAAATTAAAGGAGAAAGTAGGATAATAAATATAATTTTAAAAGGAAATAATGATTTTATTTTTTCTTTCGTTGTGTGTGAGATATGCTGTAGCAAGTTGAGTAATGTTGCCACTTTAAGTTGTACAAGAATTTCTTATATCAAGTAGGGATAGGAAGAAATTGTTTTAATTTTGTAGGTTGATATTTGCGTGCATATTTAAGGAGATATGACAAATATATGATATTAGATGGTGAACGCCATTTAGTAGGTAGGTACTTATTATTTTATATTATCTATTATAAATAAACATATACATATATAAATGGTAAACAAAATAAAATTTAATAATTTATACAATTTCGGTACGAAACCTTTTTAACTAAAGTTTTTCATATACATCCAAGTGAAGTGAACTTTTCGTTGACAAAAATGAAAATTATTAGGCGTGAAAAATATGAGAATATTATATGCATTTATTTGGGTGACGAGGAAAAGTCAAATTTCTTTCGAAAGAAACCCAAATTTAAAAATGATTTTAATATTTTCTCAAGCGAAATTTTAAATTTTGTGTGTAATTTCTTAAAAAAATTAACGATTTTTCACAATCATTTTAAAATGTCCAAGAATGAATTTGTAAAGTATTATAAATAATTTCTATAAAGTTTTCAAAAATGAAACAAGCTATGTTTAAAAATTCACGGGGATTTTTTCCGTGGAAATTATAACATTTCCAGAAGTGAAATTCTAACTTTATAAGATTATTTTTTAAAATATCCTAGAGTATGACGTTTTTAAAAAAATTATAGTTCACCATGTGAAAATTCATGCGAAAAAAGTTTCAAAAATGAAATTTGAATTTAATAAGTAATTTTCAAAAGTTCTCTAAATAACAATTTACAAACAAAATTTGATTTAAATTAAATTTAATCTGATATTTTCCAATTACCTACTAAAAATTCCATACACTACTTTTCGCGGGAATTAAAAAAACAAGATTTGGAAATATTTTTGTTGAGTAAGTAGTATCTAAATATTCACGGGAATTTTGAAAAAAAAATACTTAATTTTATTTTCTCACGTGAATTTTTTAAAAATTACTTAATAAAGTTCAAATATCATTTCAAACATCTTACAAAATGCGAATTTATTGAAATTACTTCATACAATTTTCATAATCGAAATTTGAACATTGCCTAATAGTTATTGTTAAAATATTCACAATTGAATTTTTCACGTGAATTTTTCAATATTATTTCATAAAGTTGAAATTTGGTTTTTAAAAATTTGAATACGCATTTTTAAACTAGGTGAGCTAAATTGAATTTTTTTACGTGAACTAAAAAAAATACTCCGTAAAATAAAATTTCTTTAGTTTGAATGCGAATTTATTAAAATTACTTAATGCAATTTTCATAAACGAAATTTGAATTTTGTTAAGTAAAAATTTAACGAAGTTAAAAAATTAACAACGTTAAGTAATATTAAAATTTACTAAAAAATTAACAAAGTGCTTATCTTAAATAGACAAAAGATATTTATTTTTTAAATTTTTCTAAAATTTCTCTTTTAAAAATATTTTTTTATAGATAAAATATTTTTTTTTAAATTTTTTCAATTGATTTTATCTTATTTTCTTTAAAAGATAAAAAGATATTTATTTTTTAAATTTTGCCAAAATGTCTCTACCCTTAAAAATACTTTTTTTTAAAGGTAAACTAGATTTTTTAAATTTGTTTTATCTTAAGTATTTTTAAAAGTAAAAAGATTTAATTTTTTATAATTAAATACTTTTTTTTAATTTTTTCCGTTTTTATTTATTAATTTATTTTTTAAATTTCTCTACTCTTAAAAATATTTTTTTTTGGTTAAAATATTTGTTTTTTTATTTTTATCTTAAGTAGGTATTTTTTAAAGGTAAAAAAAAATTTATTTTTTTAAATTTTCCCAAAAATTTTTATTTAAATTGTTTTTTTTTTAAGGTAAAGTTATTCTTTTTTAAATTTTATCAAAATTTCTTTACTTTTAAATGTATATTTTTTAAAGTTAAACCTATTTTTTCTTAAATTTATCAAGAGTTTTTTAAATGTAAAATACTTTTTTTCTAATTTTATCAAAATTTGTTTTCCTGTAAAAGTATTTTTTTGAAAGGTAGCTAAAACAAATTCTTTGTTTTTATCAATTCTTTTACACTTAAAGTAATCAAACTTTTGATAAATTTACCTGTACAAAAATTACTTTTAAAGTGTTTTTTTCTAGTTTTTTTTTTCCAAAAAAATAAGCCTCAAAAAAATGTTTCTTGATTTTTTTTTTTTGAAAAAAATGTTTGTTCTTGAATCCCTCATAAAGAAATATAGCATCGTTGTAAGACTATGTTTGCCTAAGAATTGTGAAAATTAGCAACGGCGTAGTCTTGATAATATGATTTTCAGCTGAAATTGAAAATTTTCAACAAATTCGAAGCAAATCAAATCATAATTAACCTATCTATAGACATATGTATGTATATTGTGTACTATCATAGACTTTGATAGAAAACAACAAAAAAATCTGTTCGCAAATTCAAATTCAAACAAAAAACGATACTGTTGTACAATGCACCATGACAACGAGAACATTTTTTTCATTTTGTGCGAATAATCCCCTTTGTTGCCATGATGAAAAACTATCTCACTCACACCAGGTAATTGTTGTCAGCAACTGTCAGAATCAACAAAATATACTCCTCTTCTTCTTACTACCAGCTTTTATTCCTCTTCCTATTCTCATTCACATCTCTCCAAACCAACGTGGCACGATGTTTGCGCCCTCACGAGAACACTCCCAGTAACAGAAAAATCGATTCCATAATAGTACTATAGTTTTTATATACAAGGGTTTTAAATAAATGCCGGAATAGCATATTAAATGTTTAAAAGCACTCAGTTTAACACAGGCGCGAACGCAGGAAAAAATTTCGGGGGTGGTGGGGGGTGGTGGGTTAAACTGAAAACACAAAAATTAAGAGTGAAATTGTATGGCGAGGAAGTTAAATTCATACATTTCGGGGGGGGGGGGGGGGGGGGGGTGTTGAACCCCTTAAGCCCCCCCTGCGTTCGCGCCTGGTTTAACGTTATCTTCCAAAATCTTTTTGTAAGGTTTGTTTCAAAACAAAAGAAACGGGAAATTAATTTTGCCTTTTAAAAAATAAATAAATAAAAACTACGTCTCAGCTACTGAGTGCTAAAAAGATCCAACGTTTATAAGAAATAGTAAACTTTTAAGAATCCTTTTTTATCCAACATTCAAATTTTCTTGAATTTCCTATTTATTTTTTTTATAATTTTAATAATTTTTAATGTATTTTTTTGCTAGGAAAAAATATAAGGTACCTTGCCTAAAGATCACAAATTGGGCTTAAATAGAAAAAAGATACTAAATAACGTGTCTTTGTATAAAACTGATATAAAATGAAAAAAAAAACGGCCTTAAAATCTTTGTATATAAAAACTATAGTACTATTATGACGACGATCGATTGAGAGAATCGAGGTGAGGTGCCCTGGTACTAAGAAGCTGGAGAGATTGGAGAGTAGAGGACAGTGAGAAATTGAGGAAATTGACGATAAGAATGACGTTTAAGGCAACAATAAATGAACGAGAACAACGTATACAAAATTAAAGCTAGTTTAAGGGAGTCAACACTAACCTTTTTTTTGTTATTTTCTTCCACCAATTTTGTTTACGAAGGGGAAGTTCGAAGCTTTTTTTTGCTCTATTTAAGGAGGAAGTAGGTTAATAGATATAATTTTAAAGGGAATTATTGGTTGTATTTTTTCTTTCGTTGTGTGTGAGATATGCTGTATCAAGATAAGTAAGTATAGCTGTATGCCCAAATTAAAGGCTGTAACCAATGTTGCCACTAAAGAAAATAAGTTATACAAGAATTTATTATATGATGTAGGGATAGGAAGAAATTATTTTAATTTTGTAGGTTGATTATTTGCGTTCATATTTAAGGAGATATGACAAATATACGATATTAGATGGTGAAAGCCATTTAGTAGGTAGGTACTTGTTATTTTATATTATCTATTATAAATATACATATATATAAATGGTAAACCAAATAAAATTACAATTAAATACAATTTCGGTACGAAACCTTTTTAACTAAAGTTTTTCATATACATCCAAGTGAAGTGAACTTTTCGTAGACAAAAATGAAAATTATTAGGCGTGAAAAATATGAGAAAATTATATGCATTTATTTGGGTGACGAGGAAAAAGCAAATTTCTTTCGAAAGAAACCCGAATTTAAAAATGATTTTAATATTTTCTCAAGCGAAATTTTAAATTTTGTGTGTAATTTCTTAAAAAAATTAACGATTTTTCACAATCATTTTAAAATGTCCAAGAATGAATTTTTAAAGTATTATAAATAATTTCTATAAAGTTTTCAAAAATGAAACAAGCTATGTTTAAAAATTCACGGGGAATTTTCACGTGGAAATTATAACATTTCCAGAAGTGAAATTCTAACTTTATGTGATTGTTTTCTTAAATATACTAGATTGAAACATTTTTTAAAAATTTTTAGTTCACCATGTGAAAATTCGTGCGAAAAAAGTTTCAAAAATGAAATTTGAATTTAATAAGTAATTTTCAAAAATTCTCTAAATAACAATTTACATACAAAATTTGATTTAAATTAAATTTAATCTGCATATTTTCCAACTACCTAGTAAAAATTCCACACACTACTTTTCGCGGGAATTAAAAAAACAAGATTTGAAAATTTTTTTGTTGAGTAAGTAGTGTCTAAATACTCACGGGAATTTCGAAAAAAGAATACTTAATTTAATTTTCTCACGTGAATTTTTTTAAAATTACTTAATAAAGTTCAAATTTCATTTCAAACACCTTACAAAATGCGAATTTATTGAAATTACTTCATACAATTTTCATAACCGAAATTTGAACATTGCCTAATAGTTATTGTTAAAATATTCACAATTGAATTTTTCACGTGAATTTTTCAATATTATTTCATAAAATTGAAATTTGGTTTTTGAAAATTTGAATAAGAATTTTTAAACTAGGTGAGCTAAATTGAATTCTTTTACGTGAACTAAAAAAATACTTCGTAAAGTAAAATTTCTTTAGTTTGAATGCGAATTTATTAAAATTACTTAATGCAATTTTCATAAACAAAATTTGAATTTTGTTAAGTAAAAATTTAACAAAGTTAAAAAATTAATAACGTTAAGAAGTAAAATTAAAATTTACTAAAAAATTAACAAAGTATGCTTATCTTAAATAGACAAAAGATATTTATTTTTTAAATTTTACTAAAATTTCTCTTTTAAAAACATTTGTTTATAGATAAAATATTTTTTTTTTAATTTTTTCAATTGTTTTTATTTTATTTTCTTTTAAAGATCAAAAGATATTTATTTTTTAAATTTCGCCAAAATGTCTACCCTTAAAAATACTTTTTTTAAAGGTAAAATAGATTTTTTTAATTTGTTTTATCTTAAGTATTTTTTAAAAGTAAAAAGATTTAACTTTTTATAATTAAATAGTTTTTTTAATTTTTTTCATTTTTATTTATTAATTTATTTTTTAAATTTCTCTACTCTTAAAAATATTTTTTTTTAGGTAAAATATTTTTTTTTTAATTTTTATCTTAAGTAGGTATTTTTTAAAGGTAAAAAAATATTTATTTTTTTAAATCTTCCCAAAATGTTTATTTAAATTGTTTTTTTTTTTTAATATTTTCGAATTTTGTTTACCTCCAAAAGTTTTTTTTTAAGGTAAAAAGTTATTCTTTTTTAAATTTTATCAAAATTTCTTTACTTTTAAAAGTATATTTTTTAAAGTTAAACCTATTTTTTCTTAAATTTATCAAGAGTTTCTTAAATGTAAAATACTTTTTTTTTAATTTTATCAAAATTTGTTTTCCTGTAAAAGTATTTTTTTAGCAGTAAAAGAATTGTTTTTTTTTTTTTTCTTAAAAGTAAAATATTTTTTTTTATTTAATCAAAACTTGTTTACCTCTAAAAGCATTTTTTAACGGTAAGTTTTTTATATGTAGGTATATAAAAAAGTTTACTTTTTTAAATTTTATAAAAATGTTCTAGTTTTTTTTTTTCAATTTTATTAAAATGTATTTATCTCAAAAAGTACCTACCTATTTTGTTAAACGTTAAAAGAAATAGTTGATTTTTTAATGTATCAAAATGTCTTAACTGTTAAAAGTATTTTTTTGAAAGGTAGCAAAAAGAAATTCTTTGTTCTGATCAATTTTTTTACATTTAAAGTAAGCAAACTTTTGATAAATTTACCTGTAAAAAAATTACTTTTAAAGTGTTTTTTTCTATTTTTTTTTTGTTCCAAAAAAATAAACCTCAGAAAATGTTTCTTGATTTTAATAAACCTCACAAAATGTTTCTTGATTTTTTTTTTCGAACAAAAAGTTTGTTCTTGAAAGCCTCATAAAGAAATATAGCATCGTTGTAAGACTATGTTTGCCTATGAATTGTGAAAATTAGCAACGGTGTAATATGATTTTCAGCTCAAATTGAAAATTTTCAACAAATTCGAAGCAAATCAAATCATAATTAACCTATCTATAGACATATGTATGTATATTGTGTACTATCATAGACTTTGATAGAAAACAACAAAAAAATCTGTTGGCAAATTCAAATTCAAACAAAAAACCATACCGTTGTACAATGCACCATGACAACGAGAACATTTTTTTCATTTTTCGCGAATTATCCCTTTCGTTGCCATGACGATAAACTATCTTACTCACACCAGGTAATTGTTAGCAACTGTCAGAATCAACAAAATACACTCCTCTCCTTCTAACAACCAGCTTTTATTCCTCTTCCTATCCTCATTCACATCTCTCCAATCCAACGTGGCACGATTTTTGCGCCCTCACGAGAGCTGCCACAGAAACAGAAAAATCGATTCCATAGTAGTACTATAGGTTTCATATACAAAGCTTAAAATACAAACAAAATGGATTTAAATTGCGTCCCACGGTGAGTAAAAACTAACTGTTCTTGTTTAATAGTCCAGTCGAATCGTCATTTGACCTTGCGTTGATCCGCACGGTCTGTTTTTTTTTTTCATGAATCGATATATTTTGGTTAGTTTTTCTTTTGTGTTTTGTCTAGCTGTTGCTATTCTCAACATTTTAAAAAATTGAGCTCTTTATTCCAAACGGGAGCCGAGAAATCAATGAATGAATACAGGCAAGTCGGAGCCCCCCAAAAAAGATATTTTCTGTTTTTTACGAATATCTTGGCTTCAGTATATGGCAAAGTAAAAAATGAAAAAAAATATTACTGATTAGAATATTAGCTATTGTTCAAATAAATAAATATTTTTTTTTAACAAATAAATAAAAATTAAAAGCTTGTTTTAGTCAGTTTTATTCATTTTTTTGTTGAACAAATACTTTTGAGTTATAATTTTGACGCAAGGTCAAGCCCTTTTTTACGACGATTCGACTGTACTATAAATACAAACTTAAATTTAAGAATCGGCTCCAGTTGGATGGATAGTTGGATGGTTTCAAGATGGAAGTTCGTAAAATAAATCCTGGTGTCCCCCAAGGCTCTGTTTTGGCTCCGACTCATTCTTATAAATGATCTTTTTTCCGAAACCACTAATCCACTTAACTATTTTGTTGATGACAGCATCATCAGTTTTTCATATTAATTTCCTGATTAAATTCCTTGTTCTTCGAATGTGGAATCGCAACGGCAATATATGTTGAACTCATTAAATTCCGATCTAAATAGCATCGTTAAATAGGGTGTTAATAATCGTGTTGAATTTGATACTTCTTAAACCCCACTGATCTGGCCTAAATTTATGAGGCCTACATACGTCCTAAACTAGAATACATTTCTCATATCTGGTCTAGTGCATCAAAAACATCTTTGTACCCACAAGGCAGAATCCAGAATAGAGCTTTATGGCTGATAGGTGACACCGAAATAATTGTTTTGTTGGAACATCGTCGAAACGTCTCTTGCCTATCACTGTTTTATCGATACTTCCTTAAACAATGTTCTAGTGAAATAGCGAGTTCAATTCCCCCATAAGCAAATTTCACCGTCATACTCGTGCTGCTGGATATGCTCATAAGTACACTCTTGAGTCAAAATTCGAACGTAAAGTTAAGTACAGAGATTCATTCTTTAGCCTTACGACACGAATGTGGAATTCCTTAACCGTCTCTATTTTTCCTCCCCATTTCAATATCCAGACATTTAAGACGAATGTACATCGGTTTCTCCTACTCAATCCTCTCACTGTTTCCCAAATGCTCGCTCGGTGTTTAACCAACATTTAAAGTTTAGTTATAATGCGCGTTAATTTATTAAAAAAAAAGTTGGGCAAAGTTAAATCCAGTTAAAAGAAATGAGACCAAAAATAATAAAAACTGTTATAAGTCGAAATGGTAGAAAAAACGAGAAAATAATTTTTTTCGACTTTAAATGACCTCAAAAAACCATAATTTTCATCTAAGCCAGTGACTGTGGGTAACCTTGTATAGATATTTATTAACTTATACATTCTATATTTATTAGTTGTTTTTAATTTCAAATAAAGTGTTCTTAAATCATATGAATTAAATTATAAACCATTGATCACAAAATCATGTTATTGTATTTTAAAGAGTGCCAATATTTGTAGTACCTGGTTACCAATAATTATATCAGGGGGCCAATAATTGTTGATTTTGGTAAGCTTTTTTTTAAATTGGCATTATAAATTAATTTCAAATAGCGTACCGACTACAATTATTGGCACCCCAAATGTTTGACCTAACTATTGGCACCCCATCATTCAACAGTCATTTTCTCAGTAACCCGCTGTCTGAATAAGTCCATTTATTTTTAATTTTGAATTCTAACATTTTGCTCATAAATCTGCATTTTTATTTTTAAGACATTATTTTTAGACTCTGTTTTACAAGTGAAAGTTAGAACAAGCTAAAAAAAATTAAAAAATCTTCGAAATTTCCATTGTTTTGGTTTAGGACCTATAATTTTTTAAGTGTGTTTTTAACTGCTTCCTTTTAAATTTTTTTAATGTGTTAATAATACATTAAAAGAGCCGTATTTTAATATATATTTTTAAAAAAGTTATTGTTTTTTTAATAAAAAGGGTGCCAATAATTAGATCCAACAAAAAACTAGGGTTCAATTATTGGCAGGGGGTGCCAATAGTTACATCCTATGCAGCTACAATGATTGGCACTGCCAATAATTGTACTTTTATGGGTGCCAATAGTTGTGTAATTCAACCGTTATTGATTTCAGTTTGAACAAACTGCCAGAATACCATATTAAATGTTTAAAAGTAACGTATCTTCCAATTACTTGTTGTAAGGTTTGTTCGAAAACAGGGAGAAACGTCTTTAATGCTTAGCTTATATTGGTTGACGATAAATTCAGTTTGCCTTGTAAAAACACATATATTTTACGGAGCAGTGCATTAACGTCCACGGAATTAAGCCCCGCGGGTGTTATTCAAAAAAAAAAGGAAATAACAGTAATACAATAACAATAAAGTGGTAATAAGGCCAACTACAAAAATGAACTAAGACCCGCGGGTGGTTTTTGCTTTTTGAAATTGGCATGCATTAAGACACACACTTCATTCATATATGATTCTTAAATACTTTTACCCAAACCACTGTTTATTAGAAACACTTCGAAAGCACTTTGAAAATGGGAGTTAAAATCCTTGAACCCGCGAAGCGGTCCACCCAAAGTAATATTTAGTACAAAAACTTTGAAAGCAGACTGATACCATAGGTGCCTTCCAGATGGGGTTTATTTCCATTTTAAAGTGGAATTAAAACCTACTAAAAAAAGGAATTAAAACCCGCGGTGGTTCGTTCCTAATCTTAGAAGGAATTAGCAACCGCGGGGATTTGTTCCTTTTTTTAGGGAACTAACACCCGCGGGTGTTAATTCCGTAAGCGTTAATGCACTGCACCATATTTTACTTGATTTAATTTACTAAATTTGCAATGAAATGAAAAGTAATATTTTTTTGTTTCCTTTGAAACTAGGTAGGAACTTATGAAAGTAATCCAATAATTTCATGGAGTTAAAAAATAATTTTGTTCCCTTCCTTTAAAAAATAGAATTTATATAGCAGTATTTGCCCACCCTACAAATTATTTTTATGCCACTATTTATCCCGCTATTTATATTGACTTTGATATCATTTTTTTTTTTACAAAACATGTTATTTGAAATGAATTTTTTTGTGAAAAAAAAAATATAAGGTAGCCTAAGGATTACAAATTTGGCTTTAATAAAAAAAAAGATACTTAATAACGTGTTTTTGTAAAAAACTGATATAAGAATGAAAAAAAGGCATACAAATACAGACAAAATGGGTTTAAATAAATTGTGTTGCTCGGTGAGTAAAAACTATTAATTGTTCTTGTTTAAATACAAACAAAAATTCAAAAACTGGCTGCAGTTGGGCAAAGTTAAAACTGTCAAAATAAACGGAATAAAAAATAATAAAAAATTATATGAGTCGAAAAGGTAGCGAAAACGAGAAAATTACCTCCTAACTTTTTCAACATTTAATAATTTTCGACTAGGCCGGTGACAGTGGGATACCCTGTATATATATTTATTTACTTATAGATACTATATTTATTTGTTGTTTTTAATTTAAAATAAAGTGTTCTTAAATCATAAAAATTAAATTATAAAACATTGATTAAAACATCATGTTCTTGTATTTTAAAGAGTGCCAATAATTGTAGTGCCTGTTTTCCAATAATTATATCAGGGTGCCAATAATTGTAGTTTTTGGTAAGCTTTTTTTAAATTGGCATTATAAATATAATCCAAATAATTAAATCTTTATTTATAAAATTTAATCAACGCGGAATTTAATAAAGTATACTATAGTATACAACATACTCAAATTACTATACAAATAAATATGTTATAGTTGATCAACGCCAGTAGCGGATCTAGGATTTGGCTGTGGGGGGGGGGGCTTGGAGTTTGGAGATTCAGTTTGAGACCTTAAGTAATAAAATTTGATTGTCCTAAGATCAACTTAAATTTATATAACATATAATAGAGATCAGTTAAGTTTACAGGTAAGACCGTACTCAACTTCAGCGGAACTACACATTACACATTAAAAACATTAAATACATTAAAACATTATTTTTTATTAAATTTTAGGAGCTATATCGCACTTAGCGGCAACTGAACTTCATACAAATTCATACGAATTCGGGCGAAGTGTAGTTCCGCTGCAGTAAAGTTCGGGCGAGTGCGGTCTAACCTTTAAGGTTCAAGTTTTTTTTTTTTTGTGTGAAAAAGATATATGGATATACATTATGTAGTTATATATAACAGACAACAAATTTTGACATTCTCACTTTTCCTTAAATGATATCCGTGTTTTTAGTGCCTTTATATCTGATCCTGTCCTGCTTTAAAATGTTTTCAATACAAAGTAGAATAACAATTACATATTCATAATTGCTGTAGCGGAGATAGAATCAAATATAAAGGCGCACCAAAAGATATATCTAACTAGTGATTGTATTAATAAAATTATTAATTGAAGGTTTTGAATGAACAACAACCACTTGTGTTGGCTACCACCGAGTATTATATAGGCTGGAATTATTGCAATTTCATGGCTGCCACACCAATCATCAGATTCCTTTAGTGGTGCTTAGTCTATAGTTCCAATTTTATTAGAACCTAGACCAAGCTACCTCAGAGCCGCTGCACTACGCATGGCACCACCGAGGTCACCTGAATGTGCCCATTCAAATGAAGGTTTTTTCTAATTTTATAATTGCATTTGGACAACTAGCATTTTTACAAGCCACACACAAGTTAGATGTTATTCATTCGGGTTCTTTCTTTTTCTCCTCTCCGTTATCACCGCAACAATTCGCTGCATATGTGAAATTATAAATTTTTAGCCATATAGGCTTGAACCACACGTACAAATGCTACATTATGTAGCTGTATATTTTTAAATTAGCTAAGGGTATCCTCACCAACATTTCAGCTTCGGTTCGCCTTAATAGAAGTTAATAGAACTTCTATTAAGCCAAACCAAAGCTAAAATGTTAGTTGGGATGTTTTGAACTTCACATTTTTGACAAGATTTGAAAACTGTTTATAATTGGCAAGAGTCTAGAGGGATTTCAAATATTCATTTGCTTTTGCATGATTTTCTGAGTGCGCACAGAGAAAACTCAGCCTTTTGGAATTTGGCTCCTTGACTAGAGAATTTGTATGTAATTGCTTAGTCCAAAAATGTTTTGTATGCACAATTGCCTTGGACTTTTGAAATTTTGAAAACTAAGCCCCAAAATTCTCTAAGCCCAGCCAAGGCCCTAAGAAATAATTCCTGTTGTATTAAACATTTACCCTTAACTTGACACCCCGTTGTTCTCCAATTGTTTTACCCTCAACTGCGTTTCTTTCGTTAAATTAGCTTTGCTTTTAGTGAAAACAGTTGTTGCATTTGAGTTTTGACACGTTAATGTTAAGCCCCGACCACATTTTTATCTATTTACTTATCTCTTCAAGCCTTAGCCCCAACTTTGGACTTTAACAGTACCTAGATTAAAGCCCCCGAAACTCAAGAATAATGTTAGTTTTTAGGAAGTAAGTTGCTTAACCCTTATTATTCCAAAGCTGGTTTTATCATCCTAATTTTCTGGGTTTTGTTTTTAGGGGAAAATTGTCGTGGCATGAAATATGACCATTATTCATAGCCCCCAACTTGGTTTCTGTCCAATTAGCTTCAGGCTTTCATTCAACCGTTATTGATTTCAGTTTGAACAAACTGCCAGTATACCATATTAAATGTTTAAAAGTAACGTATCTTCCAATTACTTCTTGTAAGGTTTGTTCGAAAACAGGGAGAAACGTCTTTAACGCTTAGCTTATATTGGTTGACGATAAATTCAGTTTGCCTTGTAAAAATACATATATTTTACGGAGCAGTGCATTAACAGCCACGGAATTAAGCGGGGTGTTATTTAAAAAAAAAAGGAAATAAAAGTCAGGGGCGTATACAGCCTTACTTCTTGGGGGGGGTCACGACAAAAAAAAAAAAAAAACACAAACTTATATTTTTATAAAAAGTCAAGTGCCTTATATTTTTTATTTTACTGTGGGTAAAAGGAAAGGGAAAAAGTCTTAATTAACTATATTATAATACATTAATATAAAAAATAAATTGGGTGGCGCAACGGCTCGTGAGGGACCAGGGCCTAGTAACTAACAACTTGCAAACATTCCTGTGTGCACGTGTCGACACGAATGGAAGGGATCTACAATTTTATGCCGAATCCGAATGGCTAGACGAGAAGCACTTATTCATGACAAGCAAGAGGCAGTAGCCCTGAAAAAAACTTTTTTAGTTTTAAGGTGGGCGAGGCTTGGAAGTGAACCCAGACCTCCAGCGTGACAGTCAAACGCACTAACCATAACGCTATTGGTTCAAATAAGCTCATTTTGAAACGAGAACGGAAATGAGGTAATTTCGGATCTCATTTGGAAATTTGCATCGAAATTACCTCATTTGGCCTAGTGAAAACGTAGTATAAAGCGCTATTTGTTTCTATTCTTTAATGTTATATTTTTTGTTTTGGAGCACCTAAACAACAGCATACAGCAGTCTCCAGTTGCCTGAACAACAAACTTCAGTTTAGGAATCAAAATATTGAGGAAAAAAATATTGAAGTCGCTTGGTCATTTGTTTTGAATTTTGTTCAGACTTCAGAATTTATTTTATTTCGGCTAGTTCTAATTCGAATTGAAGTTGCAGGAAATATTAGTAAAATATCATTAGATACTCTGTTTTCTGTTTCTGAAATTTAAGTTTATAGTTAAATATAAATATTCACTACTGCAAATAAAAACAATAGTTCTGATTTTCAAAAATGACCACTTGGGTTAATTGCTCTTTTTATACAATAGTAGAAAAACTAAAATACATAACATATTCGTATTTTAATTGAATACAAAGATTCGTTTTTGTTGCTTTTCAATAAAAGTGTGAAAAAAGTTCAGGAGTGATTTGTATATGCTTCTGATTAAAAAAAAATGTATGTCTCTAAAGCTTGCCATACACGATGTGCGTGAAGAAAATTTTGAGGTTTTTTGCGATTTTCGCTGTGAAGCCGTATCCGAAGGAAGTAGCAAAGTTGAAATTCGGATTCAGCGCCCCTAGGAGTGGGAAAACTCAGATGGCTTCGTTTGGTTCGACTGAACAATTTTGATTTACAGCCAGTCCAAAATCCACGAACACGAACCTCCGAACTAATGTTCGACTCTATCGTGTGTGGGGATTGGGGAATCAGCAAGCCAAGCAGTTCTGTTTGTTCTGTTCACCGGCACCGTTAGTAAATAATAAAATCCCACATTCTCACAATATCTCATTAAATTGTAGAATACAATTTTCACCAAAAACATCTAACTGGCTCATTCTCTTTTTTGAGAAGTTTTGTCATGTTCAATACAAAACACAAAATTTAGATTTTTAGAATTTTCTTGGTTTCTGATTGGGCAACTGTCATAAGAAGTTCAGTTTAGTCGACTTGTGTTTTTTTCATTGAACGGACCGCTGACGTTTTTTGTTTGGACAAGATCCAAACTGCCAAAATTGGTTCGGATGGGCCGTGTATGGCACCCAAATTTGGACCGTGGCCAAATGGACCGCAGCCAAATAGCTCTGAGCTGTTCGGCTCGGTCGTGTATGGCCAACTTATGATGGCAAGATGGCAAACCGAAGGGCAAAATAAATATGAAGGTACATCACATAAACCTAACCTTTTTATCTTTCTTACCAGAAAGCCTTTCTGATAAAAATAATTGACAAATTTGTTAAATTCTGTGAACCTAGTCGCGTTTTCTCCAAGGATTCCGTTCGACTGGTCAAACGGTCACCGCAAGGAGTTCCAAAAAATCACCTTTACCATAGCTATAAACTTTTGCATTATGGGATTCATAGGTTACTTTGTAAAAATAATCCACATACCACATCCCAATCAACAAGATTATTGTTCGATCATAAATGTTGAATAAGTGCAAACAAAATCCTTTCATAACAGGTTTTCAACATAGTTTTATATAATTTATGGCTATTTTTCGTTAACATTTTTTGGTTAGAATAACTATAAATCAAAAGTTGTCACATATGTAGATATTTTAGTTTGCTTTTAAAAATAATCTACTCTGTCATACAGAAATGAAAAAAAACCTATGAGTGCTTATGCATATATTTTAAGGTTTAAATGTATTATCATATGAGAAGTTTGTTGTTAACTTAAATTTGAGGTACGAGGAAGAAAATCTAAGTATCATCGATTGAATACAAAATATAGTATGTATGTACCTATTCCATTGCCATGAAAATTAAATTTCTTATTGAATTCCAAGTTAGCAACATTCAAATTTTCTATTGAATTCTGAATTTACCAATCGAAAATCCTATTAGCTTTCTAGGTAACCAACTTGCTTTTTTTTTCTATGTGGTTACTAAATAATTATTTCAGATCAACAAAATTATCTTGAGTTCTCGGGGGGGGGGGGGACATGACCCCGTGACCCCCCCCTGTATACGCTGTTGATAACAGTAATACAATAACAATAAAGTGGTAATAAGGCCAACTACAAAAAAGAACTAAGACCCGCGGGTGGTTTTTGCTTTTTGAAATTGGCATGCATTAAGACACACACTTCATTCATATATGATTCTTAAATACTTTTACCCAAACCACTGTTTATTAGAAACACTTCGAAAGCACTTTGAAAATGGGAGTTAAAATCCTTGAACCCGCGAAGCGGTCCACCCAAAGTAATATTTAGTACAAAAACTTTGAAAGCAGACTGATACCATAGGTGCCTTCCAGATGGGGTTTATTTCCATTTTAAAGTGGAATTAAAACCTACTAAAAAAAGGAATTAAAACCCGCGGTGGTTCGTTCCTAATCTTAGAAGGAATTAGCAACCGCGGGGATTTGTTCCTTTTTTTAGGGAACTAACACCCGCGGGTGTTAATTCCGTAAGCGTTAATGCACTGCACCATATTTTACTTGATTTAATTTACTAAATTTGCAATGAAATGAAAAATAATATTTTTTTGTTTCCTTTGAAACTAGGTAGGAACTTATGAAAGTAATCCAATAATTTCATGGAGTTAAAAAATAATTTTGTTCCCTTCCTTTAAAAAATAGAATTTATATAGCAGTATTTGCCCACCCTACAAATTATTTTTATGCCACTATTTATCCCGCTATTTATATTGACTTTGATATCATTTTTTTTTTACAAAACATGTTATTAAGTACCCTTTTCTTATGAAACCCTTTTTTGTTCTCTAAACAACAGCTTATATTATTTTGTTGACAAAAAATAAGTTCAAAACAAGAGGAAATTCAGAGAAGTTTAATATTTAATATAATGGAATAAAAACTACGTCTAAGCTACTACTAAGTGCTAAAAAGATCGAACGTTTAAAAAAATAATAAACTGAAAGAATCCAACATTCAAATTTCTTCAATTTCTTTTTTTTAGTTTTAATAATTTGAAATGAATTTTTTTGTGAAAAAAAAATATAAGGTAGCCTAAGGATTACAAATTTGGCTTTAATAAAAAAAAAGATACTTAATAACGTGTTTTTGTAAAAAACTGATATAAGAATGAAAAAAAGGCATACAAATACAGACAAAATGGGTTTAAATAAATTGTGTTGCTCGGTGAGTAAAAACTATTAATTGTTCTTGTTTAAATACAAACAAAAATTCAAAAACTGGCTGCAGTTGGGCAAAGTTAAAACTGTTAAAATAAACGGAATAAAAAATAATAAAAAATTATATGAGTCGAAAAGGTAGCGAAAACGAGAAAATTACCTCCTAACTTTTTCAACATTTAATAATTTTCGACTAGGCCGGTGACAGTGGGATACCCTGTATATATATTTATTTACTTATAGATACTATATTTATTTGTTGTTTTTAATTTAAAATAAAGTGTTCTTAAATCATAAAAATTAAATTATAAAACATTGATTAAAACATCATGTTCTTGTATTTTAAAGAGTGCCAATAATTGTAGTGCCTGTTTTCCAATAATTATATCAGGGTGCCAATAATTGTAGTTTTTGGTAAGCTTTTTTTAAATTGGCATTATAAATATAATCCAAATAATTAAATCTTTATTTATAAAATTTAATCAACGCGGAATTTAATAAAGTATACTATAGTATACAACATACTCAAATTACTATACAAATAAATATGTTATAGTTGATCAACGCCAGTAGCGGATCTAGGATTTGGCTGTGGGGGGGGGGGCTTGGAGTTTGGAGATTCAGTTTGAGACCTTAAGTAATAAAATTTGATTGTCCTAAGATCAACTTAAATTTATATAACATATAATAGAGATCAGTTAAGTTTACAGGTAAGACCGTACTCAACTTCAGCGGAACTACACATTACACATTAAATACATTAAAACATTATTTTTTATTAAATTTTAGGAGCTATATCGCACTTAGCGGCAACTGAACTTCATACAAATTCATACGAATTCGTGCGAAGTGTAGTTTCGCTGCAGTAAAGTTCCGGCGAGTGCGGTCTAACCTTTAAGGTTCAAGTTTTTTTTTTTTTGTGTGAAAAAGATATATGGATATACATTATGTAGTTATATATAACAGACAAAGAATTTTGACATTCTCACTTTTCCTTAAATGATATCCGTGTTTTTAGTGCCTTTATATCTGATCCTGTCCTGCTTTAAAATGTTTTCAATACAAAGTAGAATAACAATTACATATTCATAATTGCTGTAGCGGATATAGAATCAAATATAAAGACGCACCAAAAGATATATCTAACTAGTGATTGTATTAATAAACTTATTAATTGAAGGTTTTGAATGAGCAACAACCACTTGTGTTGGCTACCACCGAGTATTATATAGGCTGGAATTATTGCAATTTCATGGCTGCCACACCAATCATCAGATTCCTTTAGTGGTGCATTATTTACTATAGTTCCAATTTTAATTTATAAATCATTTTGCCGTCAACTGGATTAGAACCTAGACCAAGCTACCTCAGAGCCGCTGCACTACGCATGGCACCACCGAGGTCACCTGAATGTGCCCATTCAAATGAAGGTTTTTTTCTAATTTTATAATTGCATTTGGACAACTTGCATTTTCACAAGACACACACAAGTTAGATGTTATTCATTCGGGTTCTTTCTTTTTCTCCTCTCCGTTATCACCGCAACAATTCGCTGCATATGTGAAATTATAAATTTTTAGCCATATAGGCTTGAACCACACGTACAAATGCTACATTATGTAGCTGTATATTTTTAAATTAGCTAAGGGTATCCTCACCAACATTTCAGCTTCGGTTCGCCTTAATAGAAGTTAATAGAACTTCTATTAAGCCAAACCAAAGCTAAAATGTTAGTTGGGATGTTTTGAACTTCACATTTTTGACAAGATTTGAAAACTGTTTATAATTGGCAAGAGTCTAGAGGGATTTCAAATATTCATTTGCTTTTGCATGATTTTCTGAGTGCGCACAGAGAAAACTCAGCCTTTTGGAATTTGGCTCCTTGACTAGAGAATTTGTATGTAATTGCTTAGTCCAAAAATGTTTTGTATGCACAAATGCCTTGGACTTTTGAAATTTTGAAAACTAAGCCCCAAAATTCTCTAAGCCTAGCCAAGGCCGTAAGAAATAATTCCTGTTGTAGTAAACATTTACACTTAACTTGACACCCCGTTGTTCTCCAATTGTTTTACCCTCAACTGCGTTTCGTTCGTTAAATTAGCTTTGCTTTTAGTGAAAACAGTTGTTGCATTTGAGTTTTGACACGTTAATGTTAAGCCCCGACCACATTTTTATCTATATACTTATCTCTTGAAGCCTTAGTCCCAACTTTGGACTTTAACAGTACCTAGATTTAAGCCCCCAAAACTCAAGAATAATGTTAGTTTTTAGGAAGTAAGTTGCTTAACCCTTATTATTCCAAAGCTGGTTTTTTCATCCTAATTTTCTGGGTTTTGTTTTTAGGGGAAAATTGTCGTGGCATGAAACATGACCATTATTCATAGCCCCCAACTTGGTTTCTGTCCAATTCGCTTCAGGCTTTAGCCTGAGTCTTAAGGCTTAGACAAAAAGTAACATAACATGTATGAAAATAGTTTAGCCCCAACCACAGTATTTTGTCCATCAAATTTTATATTTAAAAAATATTTTAGACGGAATATAAAACTCTACTCTTCTCTTGCTTTCTATATTTCAAATTATTTTAGGAATGGGCTGTGGGGGGGGCTTTAGCCTCTATACCCACCCCCCTGGATCCGCCACTGATCAACGCGTAATTTAATAAAGTATATTATAGTATACAACATATTCAAATTACTCTACAAATAAAAATGTTATAGTTGATCAATGTTGAAATTCCCTTAGGGGTGCCAATAATTGTAGTCGTTACGCTATTTCTTTTCTCAAATATCCCTTTCGGGCGCTCAAACATATTCCATGTGTTCCCTTCCAGTGACGTAGCAAAGTCAGCAGTGGCTTTGAACTCTTCATCTGACAAAGTATCGCAAAATTTAAAACAATGCCATGTTTCGTTAAGACTTGACTCAATTTTTGGTTGTATGACTCCAGTAAACTTGTAGTTCGCATAGCTTTTTTATATACCGAGAACTGTTTAGATGGATCCTAAACGAATAAAATAAATTTTAAAACGTTATGTTTAATTTTGTATACGTTTATGTACCTTAGATATTCATTGTCTCTTAAAGTACTTCACAAAATCTTCAAAATAATTATATTTCAAAGTTGAAATTTCCAATTGAGTGAAAGCAGCAGCCTCTAACTTCAGCATTTGGATACACTTTTCGAATTCCATTTCGAAGACTCTGCTTAAAATCCGTTGTAACCGAAGACGGGTTGAAATTGAACAAGTTGGCTTCAATAAATTGGAACACTATGTACATACATTCCTTCTGACTTGCTATTCGTTAGCGAGTAGAGGAAAGGATTACCTTGCAATGAAAAAATTAATAAATAATAAGTTATTGGCATTCAAAAAGATAATAATTATGATTTAAACAATGATGACAGTAAAAGTGAAGCTACTGATGGCAGTCGCGAATGCAGGGGGGGTTTGGGGGATAACCACACCGCTTCCCCCCCCCACCCGAAAACTATGAATTTAACTTCCTCGCCATACAATTTCACTCTTAATTTTTGAGTTTTCAGTTTTACAGGTGATATAATATGTTGTAACTTTAGTAGATATCCATGTCCTCAGTTATATGTATGTATGTACCTATAATACTACTCCAGGCGCAAAAGCAGGGGGGGTTTGGGGTTCGATATGCAGAAGCTTAGCAAGTACTAGGCTTGCCGCAGATTTTTGCAATACGATCTCGCCCAAAGTTTTTAAGAATTGGAATTAAGCAGTCTTTGAATACAAACCAGTCAATAAATGCTTATAGAAATTTGTTCATAAAAGGACCACAATTAATATACCAATATGAACAAAATAATTTCTTTCTCAAAAAATATCAGCCTAATTCTCGACAGGAAAAAATTTAAATGAAATAAGGAACCTTCTAACAGTACCTTCTATCTTGGCTACAAGGCAAGGATAATATTGGACCGAATTAAAGACCACCTCGAAGACACACCCGACGCCGAACAAGCAGGTTTCCGCACTGGATCTTCCTGTGTGGATCACATCAACACCTTGCGGATCATCATCGAACAGTGCGTTGAATATTGATCACCACTTCACCTGCTGTTCATCGATTTTGAAAAGGCGTTCGACAGTGTCAATAGAGAATTTATTTGGCTTGCTTTGCGCAGGAGGGGCATCCCAGATAAATTGATTGCTATTATCAAGGCTTCATATGATAGATCCAAGTGTAACGTTTTGAACAAAGGTAGGCTGTCAGAGGAGTTTGAAATCCAAAGTGGAGTTAGGCAAGGCTGTATACTGTCACCAATACTGTTCCTGTTGGTGATAAGTGACGTACTGCACGCAGCTTTGTCAAATGGAAATGGAGGAATTCAGTGACTCTGCAATCTCACCTCAAACATCTGGACTACGCGGACGACGTATGCTTACTCTCTCATAGGATCATGGATCTCCATCAAATGACAACAAGGGTGGAGAGAGAAGCAGAAATCGTAGGGCTTAAGATCAACTCGGCAAAAACTAAAAGGATCAGCCTTGGAACTTCCTCATCAATCCAAGTAAATATTTCTGGACAACCGGTAGAGATGGTAGAGGATTTCCAATATCTTGGGAGTATTGTCTCTACGGGTGGCGGAACTGAACTGGACGTAAACAGCCGAATCAGAAAAGCAAAGGTTGCGTTCGGAATGCTGTCCAAAATATAAAGAAACAACTCTTTTAGCTTAAAGCCCAAGCTACGACTGTTCCGCTCCAATGTTGAATGCGTTCTGCTTTAGGGATGCAGCACTTGGAAAGTTACTGACACTGTCACTAGAAAGCTGCAAACCTTCGTTAATAGATATCTACGAAACATCTTCAGGATTTTCTGGCCCAACCGTTTCTCCAATGCCGAACTTCATGCGAGAACGGTTGAGGAGCTCATAGACTCCATTATACGAAGAAGAAAGTGGCAGTGGATTGGCCATACGCTTCGAAAAGGCAATCGGTGCATTGCATCTCAAGCAATGCAGTGGAACCCGCTCACACAGGAGGGAAGACAAGTGGGCCGGCCTAGAAGTACATGGCGAAGAACGGTCGAACAGGAATCGGCACGACTGGGGAAAAGTTGAAGAGAGCTGAAATATATTTGGAGAAATCGTACACGATGGCGCGTAGGTGTAGTGGACGCCCTATGTCCTAATAAACTAATTGAGATTTTTATGCAAATGATTATGAAATAATTGGTTTTTTTTTGTCGACTTAAAAAAAAAAAAACTAAAAAACCTTGTTCTGCTCAGGCAGCAGTAATTTTAAAAATATATGTTTTCATTTAAATCGGAGTTGAAACATTATTGTCCTTCAAGTCAAGAATTCGACTTTTCGTGATAAAATATAATATTTAATAACATTTAATAATTTTCAAAACCCCGCAGTTGGATCAGGAGGAAATCGCGAATGGGTCAGTTCCGGAGAGCGATCACAAAAACCAAAGCAAAAAAAAACAACTATGCGCGTATGCGGTGAAGATGTCGCGGTAGATCTTAATGTCATTGTAGCTCACAAATGGTTCCACGTATCTAAATTTGATCCATCTACATCTGAGGAATCATTGACTAAGTATATTGCATATTACACAATAAAATGCATTAAGCTCGTAAAAAAAGATGCTATAAATTTTAAATTCGTTAATTTTAAAGTTGGTATTCCAACTAATAACATAAAATCCGCATTATGTGGATCAAATTGGCCTAAAAACACTTTATTAAGAAAGTTTATTCCAAGAGATGGGCCAAAAAACGACAACATTGCATTAATTCCAGGTCTGGAGGAAATGAATCAGAAACAAAGAGAAGGGGTTTAAGCCTGAACAAAACTAAAATTGCAATTTATTTTCAAAATATGAGTGGTATTAGAGGTAAACTTAAGGATCTTTCCGATCTTATGGACTCCTGTTTATCATGTTTATGCGTTTGTGGAAACCTGGCTGTTCAACGAAATAAGAAATGAAGAGGTACTAAATTTATTAGAGTTTTCTGTTTTTCGCCGTGATCGTCATGATGTTGGTAGCAGAAGAGGTGGTGGCGTTCTTCTTGCAGTTCGGCGTCCAATTATTTATTATTCTATTAATCTTAACAGTTCATCTTCGGATGAGAATGTTGAAAAAATTTGCGTTTGCATTAAATGAAATAATAAGTCTAAATTGTTAATTTTTGTTAGTTATATTCCACCAGATAAAAAAATATTGAAGAAAAACTTTATCTGATTATAATGAGTATAACATCTCTGTTTGTGTAATGGGTGATTTTAATTTAGGTGGGTTTAAGTGGATGCTAAATGATAACAGGATATTGCCAAATGTAATTTCTTCCGAAAAAAGAGTTTGAACTTGTTGATTCTCTGTTTGCCTTATTATTTTGCAAAAAATGCTTGACTTAATATTTATAAATGAAAATATTGATGTTAATATTTCTGAATGCATTCCCTTATTTTCTAACTCAATTCATCATGTTGCTATGTCAGTGTTGATAACAAATATATTTGTTTTGAAAATTTTATTTGCTGGCATTATGAATGCCAGTAAATTTAAATATCGTTTCAATTCATTCAATTTAAATAACTTAAATGAAAAATGTTCTAATTTCGATTGGCAAATTATTATAAATAATAGCTTAAAATGTAATTTTGATTATTATGTTTATGTTTTTGTAAGGGAATTGGCTGCCTCTGTTCCACGCTATTTAATTAAAATTATTTCTCATCCCCCTTGGTCTAACTCTAGGTTGCGAAGATTAAAAAACGCTAAGAATAAAGCTTTTAAAACTTAAACAAAAATCGAATAGTCATCGTGACTTTCTCTTATATTCCCGGCTTCGAAGATGTATTCCTGGCAAAATTTTATTTTGCTAACTACGTACATTTAACTGAGAGTGACTTAAATCAAAATCCCAAATAATTTTGGAGTCTGGGAATTTTAAACGTAAATCAATCGGTTTCACGTCAACTATGGTTTATAAAAATAATACTTCCAGTGATCCTCAGACGATTGTCAACTTGTTTGATGAAAACTTTTAGAGTCTTTTCAATACTTCAAATATTGTAGTTGGCGATAACTATGATACAAGGGATTTATTACCTATGACAGATTGCTGTAGTTTTTATTGCGATTTAGAAGAAGTTTCTGCGGTTATGTACGAACTTGAGGATTCGTCTTGTCAAGATTTTAATGGAATTTTTCCAATTGTCTTAAAACATTGTTTTAGATCTTTAAGCTATCCTCTTCAGTTAGTTTTTAATCAGTCCCTTTCAAGTGGTGTTTTTTTTTGGATGAATGGAAAGTTTCGTACATCAACCCAATTTTTAAATCCGGAGATAAAAAAAAAATTGATAATTACCGGCCAATAAGTAATATTACTACGATTTCAAAGCTTCTAGACAAGATAGTAAAAAAAAATTATATAATGTAATAAAAGGGCATATTTCTAATTTTCAACATGTTTTTTTAGTGGTCGATCTACTACTACAAATTTGGCTTGCTTTTCTAACCACTGCTTTAATGCATTGGAGAAACGATGTCAAATGGTGGTTTATACTGATTTCTTTAAAACCTTCAGTAGAGTTAATCACCTTATTTTAGCAAAAAACTAAAATTATATGGTTTTGATGGTACTTTACTAAAATTGTATTTGGTCCTATCTAGTTGGCAGGAAACAAATTGTGAAAATTGGTGATCTAAAATCGGACCCGATAATAGTTCATTCAGGTGTTCCTGGAGAAAGT